>JACEIK010007687.1:14494-30047 GCA_018107945.1 Datura stramonium
ATATGCAATTTTTCATACAAAGTTGATTAATAGTTTTATAAATAAAATGAATTGTCCACTACAATAAGTTAAAATACAATACTAATGTAAACTTTTAAAAGAGAAAGGAAAGGTGATGCTAGATACTAATGTAAACTTTTAAAAGAGAAAGGAAAGGTGATGCTAGCATGTTCTGTTTTTGTTTTTTTTCCGCGCAATGTTCGTTATTCATATTAGATCCTGATTAAATTTGAATTTGCGCATCGCAGAGCTTATTTTTTAGAACAACACTTTTAATAGGACTTTTTTTAATATTTTCCAGGCGCTCAAATTCGAGATTTTTGGTTAAGGAATGATTTGCAACCTCCAAATTGTGTGCTTCTTAGCACTTATCGCAATTTCAAGATAATCTTCACTCTTCAAATATCCTTTGATATCAGACTCTCCATCTAACTCCGCTTCGACTAGAAAGTAATAATTAAGCGGGTTGCTTATATGGGTGAACAAGAATAGGATCAATATAATTCTTGTCAGGGTGCTAAATCATCAAAGATAATGTGGCTAAGTCACCTGTAGACTCATTTTGAATTCGCGAAATATATTTGAATTCTATTTTGACAAATCTCTCGAGCAGTTCTTGCACACAATATAAATACGACAGAATCTTAATTCGTATTCTTAATTGTCTATTCTCTTTGTATCTGATGAATGAATTGATGTGAGTTCCCAATCACTAAAATCTCTTGAACATTCAATCGAAGCCCAAAAAAAAAGTCTTTCTAAATAAGGATATCGACACCAAAATTTCAAAGTTACATTTGTGGAAAATCGAATAATTAAATATAGTAGGAAGCATCTAACACAAGAGAGTGATTGCCACTCCTATTTTGGACCAAAAACCAAAAAAAAGTCACGGAATGGCCTAAATTCACCAAAATTATTGCACGTGAAATATAAATAATCCAAACGAATACCACTAACAAACTTCAAATCTTTGATTGCCCCCTCAATTTTTGACCAATTATTGAATTTATTGGCCAATTTCATTTTCAAAGTCTTACTTTATTATTCAATAATTTGTAGATTGAGGGCCCCTTCTTTCACTTTACGACACATTATACCAAATTTTGACCAGAAAAGGTTACAGGGAAAAAATGTCAGTTAACATCTTATGGTGGGGGGTTAGAACTGTTGTTACCTGTGTTTCGGATGATAGCTGTATAGATCAATTTGTATTTATACTTAGAAAAATAGAAAAAGATAATTACACAAAAATATAGATGTAGAAAATTATTCCGAGTCAATAAGTTATTTGTGTGTTCTTAAGAAATTATAATCCCCTCATTGTTGCTAAGGATTTGGGTTACTTACTCCCAGGATAGAACGGAAAAACGTTTCTGTAATAGCGGCAATGCAAATCATAGAACTCTAGGGAACTCAACAAATGGAGTAGATCACCACGAAACTTACTTTGTTTTTAAAAACAATGCAAAAATGAGGGAAAGAAGAATAGTATTTTCTGTTTCTCTCTGTCTCTCAATCTGTAAAATTTGAGGCAAGACCTCTAAATTTATAGAGAATGAAAGGGTGAGATGGAAACGTGCAATTCAAAAGCTATCTTTTTGGTGTAATCTAAAATGTGTCTTTTCTCATTTTTCATTCACATCTTAAAACCCAAATAATGCCCCACATGGATGGGGAATGACTATATGATGGAAAAATGCACAACAATCCCCCACATGAATGGGGAATGACTATATGATAGAAAAATGCATGAAAAAAAAACTGTGTGATTCGCAAGTAGGATTAATTGCATTTGGGTAAGTAGGTTTTCCTTTGAACTTTCCGTAGTAAATATATGTCGGATATACCCGGTCAATTGGTAGATTTGATATCTTTGAACTGTTGAACTTTGGTCTATACCTAGATAACCATAAGTTACACAATCAACCCTTAAACCTTCTTTGGTTCTCATTGTTTGGTTTGTTTCAGCCATGAACACCGCCTGGTTCACAAGTGCGTAGAGAATTGACCTTATAAAATTCTCCTCAAAGCGGTTTACATTTCACACTTACATAGGTGATTCCTAAATGTGTTATCCTTTAGATACACTATTTGATATACCTCATATCAAACTTAAAAATCGTTAAAAAGCCTTAATACTTTATTCTTGTTACTGAACATTGTCTCATCATAGGAATAAACCAAAAATATTATTTTGACAATGTTGAACCATCAAGCATAACTTTATTTTTCTTCTTGAACCTAGATCTTTCTTCTAGGTAGAGTTACTGCCGGGATGACTTTTCATCGGCTATAGTCCCATTTCCTTCGATGACGTCTCAACCGCCTCTCTAGATAGGCCTTTTATAAGTAGATCCGACACATTATCCTTTGACTTTACATAGTCAATTGTGATAATTCCACTAGAGAGTACTTTTCTAACGGTATTATATCTTCTTCGTATGTGACGAGATCTTCCCTTATACATAATACTCTCACCCCCTTCTATTGTCGCTTGACTATCGCGATATATGCATATTAGTGTCAATATTTTGGGCCATTATGGAGTCATTCAACTTTTTCACTTGCCTTATTTAAAGCTATCAATTGATCTGGTGATTCAATTTACATCATAATATCCCTCAATTTACTACAGGATATTTATCGTTGTGCAAAACACAACTTAGAAAATCGACAAGACTGATGACTACACATAAAGTGACATCATTGTACAAATACTCATGGATAGTTGACATTAGTTGTGGCCATAATATTTTAATAATATATTTCTCAACCATTCCACCTCTTGTAAGTCTACTTTTTTAGTATCCAACTAATAGCACATTCACTAATGTGAAAATCCAACCTACTAGAATTTTTATTAGTTGATCCTTCGCTTTATAGATCAATGAACTTATATGTTCAGTGAACCATATTGTCTTTACAAAGGATTGTCTTTCAACAAACACATCATATCATAAAAAGTCACAACCTTTCACGTGACATTAGATCATGAAAGAACATAACATTTTATTTCAAGTGATATCCCTTCACATAATTAAAGAACACAATCTCTAATCAAAAGACATATGATCAACTATCAAATGAGTAGTTAGATAAACTAGTCCTCACCAAGGCGAAATGAGTTATGTGAAAATTTCACTAACTACCACATTAGTATCCACCAAGGACATATATAAAGGGGTTGAGGCATAATTGTTACACCGTGTAAGCTTTTAACGTTTAGTCGGCATATTCGTATGTTAGTTAAGAGTTTTAGAGTATGACGCGTACAAGAAAACGGCTGGGGAAAGGTCGGACGAGCACGGAATCAAGGTTGCAAGGGAGAAGGCCGGACAAGCTGCCAAACGGGCAAGGTGTCATGGACCCTCCCCCTCCGCGATGGGCTCTGTGACACGCCCGACAATTGGCGCGATGGGGTCCATGCCATGGACCCCCTATCCACCGCCCAAGTATATATATAAAGCCCCTTCACTTGTTGAACCATTTCATATATATATATATCTTCGTCCAGAGAGAGAGTAAGGCGCAACTTTTCTGTAGTTTTTTTTCGATTACATTGCCAAACATTGTCCAAACTCAAATTAACTTCAGGTATCGAGTTCTAAGACTGCAAGGAGCATTACTACGGAGTTATTTTCTCGAAATACGCTCGACAAATCGTAACCCCATCGAGCAAAAGTTGTCAGAATTTCTCCAAACTGATTTCTATACGATCATAGGCATCAAGTAAGCATTTCTCTCTTTTGGACCCTTGAGAAATTATAGGTTTTCGATCGAATTTTACTTAGTTGAATTACAGTTATTACTAGTATTAAAAAGTATCATTTTAAGCTGAATTTGGTATTGAGGCTAATCTCTTTCTCCCAATATTACGGTTATATTTGGAAACAACTGTTGAATACAAGTGGAAACTCAATGGTTGTGCGGAAAACGACAATTAAGGTATGTTAAGGTGAATTCCTTTGGCAAGTTAGTTTCTATAGTATTGTAATATAGATTGAATCCTAATAAGAGAGCCAGAAGTATATCTGTTGTGATTAGTTGTTGCTACGATATGAGACCAGTAATCTATGTTTAGTTTAGGATTGACTTTTCCTTGTATAGCCTTCCTTAACTAACCCCAGGGTTACTAGCTGTATCGACGCCCGACATGGGCTAGATGACGTTGTATCGGCACCACACCCCGATCGAGTATGGTGCCTGGGGTGTAGATATCCGGAGTCCCCTAGACTCAGACACAGCTATAGTTAAGGGGCCGAGCGGGTTCAGCTATAGACGGGTAAGACGACTATAGTTATTGGTTGACTTGTTTGACCTTGTTAGGGTATATAGATTGAAGTGTAATTGTCAGGACTTATGAGGGGCCCTGAGTGAGTTATTCTATGCTGGTTGTACCTTCCGGCTTATGGGGACCAGGTAAGATTCTTGTTTGCACTATTTACTATTAGATTAGGCAGCAGAAAGTTATGTTATACAGGTTATACCTCTATCTCTTTCACTCAATTACTTTCAGGGTCATCTTAAGTTTTATTCAGTTATTGCCTTACATATTTGGTACATATTATATTGACGCCCATCTTGGGGTGCTGCATTACTTGCCTGCAGGTGCGGATAGACACAGATCGGGGCCTTCTTAGATTTTAGCCTGATTCAGTAGTACAGTTAGTTCCCCTCCTCCGGAGCTGATTAGTTAGAAGTTTTGTCCTTTGATTGTATAGTATGGGTAGGTGGGGGCTCTTTCTCAGTATTCTACTCTTAGAGGCTTGCAAATTTACAGTTTCCTTTTGGTTAGTTTGTTGTTGGCCGCGTGGGGCCTATATATATTTTATATTGTCTGATGGTCATGTGGGGCCTTGTTTAGCTGTTAGATAGTGTCCTTGTCAGCTATAGTATAGTTATAGTTGCCTGATTTTCATTTCAATTAAAACTAGACATCATGGTGATCTTGTCAGCCCGCATAGGACTCCCTTCTATTGCTTGTTGTTGGGTAGATGTTTTCATTTACAGGTGGTTATATGGCCTTGTCGGTCGGAGGCTGTAGTTACAACCGAGATATAGCTCGTTGTTTTCCTGAATTAGGTTGCAGGCGTGCACCGTACATGCATAAGCCTAGTCAGGTCAGTCAGATTCTAGTGTGGCACTAGGTGCCAGTCATGCCTCCCAAAGTGGGGCATGACAAACTTGGTATCAAAGCAAGTCGTATCCCAGGGAGTCTGCAAGCCGTGTCAAGTAGAGTCTTGCCTATGGATGTGTTGTGCACCATGTACTATAGACAGGAGGCTGCGAGGCATGTTAGGGTGGTTACTCTTCTTTCTCTTCCATTCCTGCTATAGAGCTGTACAGTATAGGATTGAGTCCCTAAGCTTACCATATTCCGCTTGTCTATAGAGAAATATCGGACATGTGACAGACCACGACTGGCAGGAAGTTAGACTTCGCAGCAGGAGAATGCACTAACATGGTGCCTCAGTTAGAGTGAGTCTGATTTGAGGACGACAGGGAGGCTTCATCTTGGTCTCCCCAATATTCTCCGCCACGCCAGGAGCCGTCCAGAGTGGCAAATGTTTCGGCACCACCTGCAGCAGCTCCTATACCAATACCATCATATCAGGAGGTCAGGAGCGTTGTCTTTATGCCAACTTAGATGATGGCTGCGCAGCGTCAGCCAGTGGCACCCGTGGTTGCTGAATCTTCGGGAGGGCCTGGTAGTTCGAGGGTCCGGGAGTTCCTCGCTCTGAGTCCGTCATATTTCATAGGGACAAATCGAGATGAGGACCCTCAGGACTTTTTGGACCATTTGCAGTGAATCTTCAAGGTAATGTATGCCATACTTGCGGAATCGGTGGAGTTACCGGTATATTAGTTGCGGGACATAGCAGTTCTATGGTACGAGAGTTGGGAGAGGTCCCGAGGCAGAGATGCTCCCCCTCCGACTTGGCCCAACTTTTGAGAGGCCTTCTTGGACAATTATTTTTTGTGAGAAATCCGACAAGCCCGAGTAGATCAGTTTCTGCATCTAGAGCATGATTCTATGAGTGTTAGGGAGTATGCTATGAGATTTGACTCCTTGGCCCGATATGCACCAGCTTTTGTAGATATCATGCCAGCTAGAGTGCACCGATTTATTTTGGGGCCGCTTCCAGAGTATGTAGAGACTTGTATTATGGCTACTCTGCAAGAGGACATGGATATTGCCCATGTTCAGGCATTTGCTCAGAATATTGAGGGAATCAGGTAGCGGCAGCGAGAGATAGAGAGGGTAAGTCAGGAGGAGCGCATCAGGACTAGACCTAGTGACACTCAGGAAAAATTTCAGGGATGACCCAGGCCACGATTATCAGGCAGGCAACCCAGAACCCCACCTCCACAGAAGCAACAGGGTGGTAGACCTGGCCATCGGGGGAAATTAGGACCTGGCGAGAGCTCACGGCCATCAGGTTCGCAACAGTGGAGAGGGTCAGAGTAGAGTAGACTTACTGTGCCACCTTTCCCTATTTGCAGTCGATGTCACCTTGTGGCATGCAGGTATGGTTCTACTACATGTTACACCTGTGGACAAGAGGGTCACTTGATGAGGGACTGTCCAGCCAGAGGTTAGAGTGATCGGGACCGATAGGACAGGTCTTCAGTAGGTTCACATTCCCCAGCATCTCCAACAGGGCGCAGACCCTCATCTTTAGCCGGCAGAGGCTGAGGCAAGTCAGGGGCATCGAGTTCAGGCACCGGTCTAGATCATACTTATACTTTATCGGGGCGACAGGAGTCAGAGTCGTTGCCGGATATTGTGATAGGTATCTGGATATTTGCTCTCATTCAGTTTATGTTTTGATATACCCATGTTCCACTTTATCTTATGTGACACCACTAGTAGCCCAGAAATTCGGTGTCATGCCAGAATTGCTTTAGCGACCTTTTCAATGTCCACACCCATTGGTGATTTGGTTATAGCTAAAAGGATATACTGGGGTTTCACAGTAGAGGTTGTTGGTCTCTAAACTTCGGCAGATTTAGTGGAACTAGACATGATTGATTTTGATGCAATTATGGGTATGGATTGGCTAGCACGTGTTATGCCAATGTAGAATGTTGAACCAAGACTATTTGATTTCACTTTCCAGGGTATGTAATTCGGGAGTGGAAAGGCAACGCAGCCACGCCAAAAGGTAGGTTTATATCCTATCTTCGAGCGAGAAAGTTAATAGCGAAGGGGTGCATTTATCATATTGTCAGGGTTCAGGATGTCCAAGCAGAATCCCTGACTCTTCAGTCCATTCTAGTAGTCAATGAATTTCCAGATGTATTCCCAGATGAACTTTCTGGTATTCCCCCAGAACGGGAAATCAATTTTTATATCGACCTATTACTAAGTACTCAGCCTATATATGTCCTTCTGTATCGAATGGCTCCTGCTGAACTTAGGGAATTGAAGGAACAACTGAAGGATCTGTTAGATAAGGGCTTCATCAGGCCGAGTACTTTACCGTGGGGTGCGCCAGTTCTGTTTATAAGAAAGAAGGATGGCTCCCTCCGTATGTGTATAGACTACCGACAGCTAAATAAACTTACTATCAAGAACAAATACCCACTTCCCAGGATAGATGAATTGTTTGATCAGCTACAGGGGGCGAAGTATTTTTCAAAAATTGACTTAACGTCTGGGTACCATCAGGTTTGGGTTCGGGAAAGAGATATCCTGAAAACGACCTTTAGGACTAGGTATGGACATTTTGAATTCCTAATCATGTCCTTCGGATTGACGAATGCTCCTGCAGTGTTCATGGATCTGATGAACAGTATCTTCAGGCCGTATATGAATTTGTTTGTGATAGTATTTATTGAAGATATTCTGGTGTATTCCCGCTTAGAGGCAGAACATTGAGATCATCTGCAAACAGTACTCCAGATTCGGTAGTTGTATGCAAAATTTCTAAATGCGAATTCTAGATGAATTCGGTAGCCTTTTGGGTCATATTATGTCGGACGCTGGTATTCGGGTAGACGCACAGAAAATCGAGGCAGTAAAGACATGGACTAGACCTACAACTCCAACTAAGGTATGCAGTTTCCTAGGGTTAGCCGGGTATTACAGAAGATTTGTAGAGGGATTTTCTACTTTATCAGTGCCTTTGACCAAGTTAACTCAGAAAGTAGCTGAATTTTACTGGACTGAAGCGTGTGAACACAGTTTCCAAAAGTTGAAGAACAGATTGACATCAGTGCCAGTACTAGCTTTGCCAGAAGGTTCAGAGGGTTATGCAGTGTATTGTGATGCTTCAGGTATTGGGTTAGGGTGTGTTCTGATGCAACACTGTAAGGTAATTGCTTATACTTCCAGGCAGCTAAGGAAGCATGAAAAGAACCATCCCACTCATGATCTGGAGTTAGCGGCAGTAGTTCACGCCTTAAAGATCTGGAGACATTACCTGTATGGGGTGCACCTGGACATTTTTACTGATCATAAGAGCCTCCAGTACATTTTCACTCAGAAAGAGTTGAATCTACGACAGTGTCGCTGGTTAGAATTGTTGAAGGACTATGATGTAAATATTTTATATCATCCAGGGAAGGCTAATATCGTAGAAGATGCCCTTAGTCGTAGATCAATGGGGAGTTTAGCGCACTTGAGGCCCCGAACAATGGGAGCTGGCCCAAGAATTGCACCAGTTAGCCAATTCAGTCGTCCGAATAGTGGACTTAGGAGGTAGTGAGGTAGTGATTAAAAATACTACAGTATGATCCCTATTGTAGAAGTAAAAGAGCGGTAGTATGAAGATCCTAACCTGGTACATCTAAGAGATAAAATGCAGCGAGGCGAAGTATCAACTTTTATGGTAACCGAAGACGAGGTCTTGAGATGTAGGGGTCGCCTCTGTGTTCCAGATGTGGAAGGACTTCTCCAGAAGATCATGGCAGAGGTACATTATTCTTGTTATTCTCTTCACCCCGGTTCAACAAAGATGAATCATGACATAAAAGAGATTTATTGGTGGCCGGGAATGAAAAAGGGTGTAGCAGAATTTGTAGATCAATGCCCTAACTGTCAGCAAGTAAAGGCTGAACATCAAAAACCCGGCGGATTGACACAGGAAATAGCAGTGCCAATGTGGAAGTGGGAAGCAATCAATATGAATTTTGTGACAGGATTACCTCGTACCAGACATAGATTTGATTCCATCTAGGTAATTGTTGATAGATTGACGAATTCAGCTCATTTTCTGCCAGTCAAGACCACTTTATCAGTCGAGGACTATGCCGAGTTATGTATTAGGGAAATAGTTAGACTACACGATGTCCCGACATCTATCATTTCTGATAGGGTGCCACAATTCACAGCTAGATTCTGACAGTCATTCCAGAAAGTCTTGAGAACACAGGTTAACCTGAGTACGGCTTTCCATCCTCAAACAGACGAACAGGCAGAATGTACAATTCAGACGCTTGAGGATATGTTGCGAGCGTGCGTGTTAGACTTTGGAGGCAGTTGGGATGAGCACTTACCCCTTATTGAATTTGCTCACAATAACAGTTATCATTCAGCAATTCAGATGGCGCATTACGAGGCTTTATATGGGCGAAAATGCAGGTCTCCAGTTGGTTGGTTCGAGATCGGAGAATCAGGGTTAATTGGACCAGACATAATCCACCAGTCAGAGAAGAAAGTGAAGCTTATCAGAGAACGCTTGTTGACAGCTCAGAGCCGCCAGAAATCTTACTCTGATGTACGGCGTAGAAACATGGAATTCAATATAGACGATTAGGTATTTCTGAAAGTTTCGCCAATGAAGGGAGTAATGAGGTTTGGTAAAAAGGGAAAGATTAGCCCGAGGTTTAGGCCGTATCGGATCCTCCGAAGAATAGGCCAAATGGAATACGAGTTAGATTTTCCTCTAGAGTTAGAGTCTGTTCACCCAGCTTCCATGTATCGATACTGCGAAAGTGTATAGGGGATCCATCCCGAGTTGTGCCAGTTGAAGATGTCCAGATTACTGAGGAGTTTGCCTACGAAGAGGTTCCAGTGGCCATATTAGATCGACAGGTTCGTAGGTTGAAAACCAAAGATGTCGCTTCTGTTAAGGTGTTGTGGAGAAGCAAGAATAGAGAAGAGATGACTTGGAAAGCCGAAGACGACATGAGGTCCAGATATCCTTATTTGTTCCAGGATTAGTCCAGACTATGCAGTTAATGTAAGGTTGTTGTTCAGTTGTTACTTTATGATTTATGTTGTTTATACTGCTTAGTTTACTACCATTATGTTGTGAAATAGTTTTTATAGTGTTATGTGCGGTGCCTTTATTGGACTTTTCTATGTTTCAGGATTTTCAGATAGTCCATATTACAGGGGAGACTATATAATAGTTGAAAAAGTTAAACTCTTGTAAGTTGAAGTTGACATTCGAGGATGAATGCTCCTAAGGTGGGGAGGATGTTACACCCCGTAAGCTTCTAACATTTAGTCAGCATATTCGTACGTTAGTTAAGAGTTTTAGAGTATGCGCATACGAGAAAGGGCCCGGAGAAAGGTCGAATGAGCGCGGAATCAAGGTTGCAAGGACGAAGGCCGGACAAGCTGCCAAAAGGGCAACGTGTCACGGACCCTCCCCCTTCGCGATGGGCTCTGTTACACGCCCGACAATTGGTGTGATGGGGTCCATGGTCCACCGCCCAAGTATATATATATAAAGGCCCTTCACTTGTTGAATCATTTCATATATATACATCTTCGTCCAAAGAGAGAGTAAGGCGCAACTTTTATGTAGTTTTCTTCTGATTACACTGTCAAACACTGTCCAAACTCAAATTAACTTCAGGTATCGAGTTTTAAGCCTGCAAGGAGCATTAATACGGAGTTATTTTCTCAAAATTTTCCCAGCAAATCATAACCCCGCCGAGAAAAAGTTATCAAAATTGCTCCAAACTAATTTCTATACGATCACAGATATCAAATAAGCATTTCTCCCTTCTGGACCCTCGGAAAATCATAGGTTTTTGACCGTATTTTATATAGTTGAATTACAGTTATTACTAGCATTAAAAAGTATCTTTTTAAGCTAAATTTAGTATTGAGGCTAATCTCTTTCTCCCAGTATTACAGTTATATTTGGAAAGAGTTGTTGAGTACAAGTTGAAACTCATCGGTTGTTCGAGAAACGACAATTGAGGTATGTTAAGGCGAATTCCTTTGGCAAATTAGTTTCTATAGTATTGTAAAGATTAAATCCTAGTAAGAGAGTCAGAAGTATATCTGTTGTGATTAGTTGTTGCTATTAGCTGAGACCAGTAATCTATGTTTAGTTTGGGATTGACTTTGCCCTGTATAGCCTTCCTTAACCAACCCCAGGATTACTAGCTGTGTCGACGCCCACCAGGAGCTAGATGATGTTGCTCCGAGGAGCGGTATGCCGTCCGTGAGGGAAGAAGATAAGGTCTGAGGGTCCCATACAGTCCATTTCATGGTTGGACTATTTTATGTCGTATCGACACCATACCCCCGTCGATTCTGGTGCCCGGGGTGTAGATATTCGGAGTCCACTAGACTCAGACACAACTATAGTTAGGGGGCCGAGCGAGCTCAATTGCAGACCCAGGGGACGGGTAGGACGACTATAGTTATTGGTTGACTTGTTTGACCTTGTTAGGGGTATATAGATTGAAGTGTGCTCGTGGGGGCTTATGGGGAGCCCCGAGTGGGTTATTTTGTGCTGGTTGTATCTTCCAGCTTATGGGGGGGCAGGTAAGGTTCTTGGTTGCACTATTTACTGTTAGATTAGGCAGCAAGAAGTTAAGTTATACAAGTTATACCTCTCTCTCTTTCACTCAATTACTTTCAGTTTCATCTTAACTTTTATTCAGTTATTTTCAATTATTGCTTTACATATTCGGTATATATTGTACTGACGCCCATCTTAGGATGCTGCATTACTTGCCTTCAAGTGTGGATAGCCATGGATCGGGGCCTTCTTAGCTTTCATCCCGAGTCAGCAGTATAGTTAGCTCCCCTTCTCCGGAGCTGATTAGTTAGAAGGTTTGTCCTTTTATTGTACAGTATGGGTAGGTTGAGACCCTATCTCGATCAGTATTCTACTCTTAGAGACTTGAAGATTTAGAGTTTCCTTGTGGTTAGTTTGTTGTTGGCCGTATGGGGCCTATATATGTTTTATTTCGTGTGATGGTCGTATGGGACCTTGTTTAGCTGTTAGATAGTGGCCTTGTCGGCTATAGTATAGTTATAGTTGCCTGATTTTCATTTCAATTAAAACTAGATATCATGGTGGTCTTGTCGGCCCATATAGAATTTCTTATTGTTGCTTGTTGTTTGGTAGCGATGTTCATTTTACAGGTGGTTATATGGCCTTGTCGGCCGGAGGCTGTAATTACAGCCGAGATATAGCTCGTTGTTTTCCTGAATTAGGTTGTAGGCGTGCACCAGACGTGCATAAGCCTAGCCAGGTCAGTCAGATTCCAGTGTGGCACTATGTGTCAATCATGCCTCCCAAGATGGGGCGTGACAATAATACATAATGTCAATAAATCAACATTTTTTTATTCTATTACTGTATTAATATGAATATTAGAATTTTCTGATTTGCAAATCAGAACTGATATCACTATTGGTAGCACATCCTATGAAAACACAACAATAGTTTTTTATCCTAGCTTCACCCTCTTGGGTTAGGAACTTGTAACTTTCGCCAAACATCCCCCACACTTTGAAGTATTTCAGATTGAGATTTCTTCTTTTCTATTTTTCATATGAAATAGATTGTGCTTTGCTATGAGATACTCGATTGAGTATTTTATTAGCTGTAAGAATGGATTCCCCCCAAAAAATTTAGAGTAAATTAGAATTTGTCAATAAAGCATTCAACATCTCTTTTAACGTTCTATTTCCTTGATTAGATTTAATAAAATCATGAAATTTTTATATATTCAAATTGAATACAAAATCAAATTCAATAAAATGGTGAAGTTTTTATATCTTCAAACTAAGTATAAATTGGAATATAAAAAATCACAAGAATTTACTCTCCCACAAGCAGAAACAGATCAACACAGAAATAAAAATATATTAAATTCCTCTTCAAAAAAGGATGTGACATGCCCGGTCATGTTTCCCACCAGATGTAACGCTTGAAGCATGGACTATCAGTGTTGTGTGATAGAATGATACAACCATTAATTTCAATTAAACCTTTAATGCCTTTTATCTTTGAGAGTTCAAACATACTCGCAGATATGTGAGAGAAGACTCCCTCTCTTTAACTGAAGAGTCTTCACTGTTTGCCCTCAAAAAGTTAGTCTCACAATTCATGTATCTGAGAAGCATTAGAAGTATTAATGCCCATTATATAATGATGTTATATCTTTTTCAATAATTGTTTAAGTGTTACAAATTAATTGAAACCACAACTAACTGAAACACACTACTGCATATATTGTAAGAAATTCAAAATCACCGAATACAGTAAGCAAATTTTCCTTAAAATCATTCAACAGATTCACTCCAAATTTATGTTTCTTCCACTTTATGGAACTTATTATAATTCCTTAAGATTGTTGTTACCTGTGTTTCGGGTGGTATTTGTATAGATCAATTTCTGCTTATTCTCAGAAAAAATAGAAAAAGATAATTACGCAAAAATGTAGAAGAAGTAGAAAATTATTTCGAGCCCACAAGTTGCTTGTGTGTCCTTAATAAATTATAACCCTTTCATTGTTGTCAAGGATTTGAGTTACTTCCTCCAGGATAGAACAGAAAATATTTCTGTAATAGCAGCAATGTAAATTACAAAACTCTATTGAACTCAACAAACGGAGTAGATCACACGACATTTTGTTTTTAAAATAATGCAAAAATGAAGGAAAAAAGAAGAGTATTTTATGTTTCTCTCTATCTCTCAATCTGTAAAATCTAAGGCAAGACCTCTAAATTTATAGAAAATGAAAGAGTGAGATGGAGTGGTGCATTCAAAAGGTGTCTTTTATCATTTCTCATTCATATCATAAACCCCAACAAAAACATCTCAAATATACTTATAATATGTTATGATATTACCGATTGATGTATGCAAATATCCCTTTTGCAATAACTAATAAATTTTAAACTTTCATCTAACGTTTGTAACAACTTATAAATTTTAGATCATCATCTAATGTTTTCTCATAAAATTCTTATATAGCTTAAAAGGGATATGTAGACTATGTCTAAAAAGTCCATAAGTTGCGAGACAAATAAAACGAAGATCATTTATTAAATAGTTGTTCCAAGAAAAGGACAATCGGTGAAAATTATATGATATCATTTGTTTTGGGTCAAACCGGCATGATTTTCTCGAAAAAGCCTCCAAAATTAACAATATCAACTTACCTTATATATCTTCTTTTTTCTAAATTTGCATACTCGTAATCTTCTATAAATCGGTCCGTAATTGAGCAAAGGAACTAATCAAAGTCTCATACCATCAATCTGCTATCACCATACTCGTCTTGTTGAGGCTAAGTCATAACTTTAATATGAAATTATTGAGTTAAATTAGTTCATGTGATATTATTTACTTTGGATCGAATTTATATAATTTTTCCAGACAAATATCACAGCACTAAGACTATCAACTAAATTTTACATATAATTTTTTTAAATTATTAAAATAAAATTTTATTAGCATATCCAATAAAGATGTACTCGTAATATTATTTTGGCGAAAAGTCTCAAATTTAAGGAGTAAGTACATAGTATGAGTTGTCAAAGCAGCTGACAATCCTTGTGGAAATCAAATTCTTACAAGTTGGAGAAGAATTGAATAATCAAAAAGTAAATCTATGTTTGGAAGCTATTCTTTTTCTGCTGACAAACCAAATGCAGGAATTTAATTTTGTCGAATAAGAAAGAATTTGGCATTTAATTATTATTTTATTTATTCCAATTTGTACAATACTTTTTTCTTTTAAAAATTAATAAATATATAATTAGAAATAGAAGAAAGGGTTACCCCTTCCAGACTAAAACTTCTTGTTTTCGAGGAAACATAATCTATCAAATTTGATTAAACACTGATGTTGAAAAAAGTGTTAGTTCTTCAATAAAATCAAATTTCTCGCGGCTAAAGAAGATTCAAAGGCTTTTAATCCTAATGTTAGAGTAACCGGGGAAAATGCAGAAATAGAACTTCAAAATTTATTACGTGTTCAAAAATAATCAAATACTATCACATAAATTATGACCCGAATAATATCATTTAATGATGTGATTAAATAACATTTCTTATATACATTAAAGTTATACAATCCTTATAAAACTACATTTAAAGAAAAAAAAAATGTACAAGAAAGATGTTACAATGTCAACAGACAACCCATGCCAATCTAATACCTGCCACTCTCATTCCCCATGCCAAACCTATTTATTCTTTTCCTATTTTTTAAAAAAAGGGCAAGTTTCAAAGTTCGAGAAACATCTCCATTTTTTTTTAAAAGAATATAGTTATTACATTTTATAGTTAAAAATAATATTTAAAACCGTAGATAAGTAAAAGGTATTTGCTTTCTTTGT
>JACEIK010007687.1:51679-64204 GCA_018107945.1 Datura stramonium
ATAAAATAAAAACAAAAATAATGTACAGAATCAAACCACAACTCAAAGAGGAATAAAACAGAGACGACAATCGCATTATATGCTTTGCTTAATTCAAACAAAACAAAGTCCAATGTAAATTAGAAAGAAGAAAGAGGAAATCGGAATCTGAGTACTCTCCATGAATAAACAAAAGAATCCCGTAATATTTAACAATAAGAATTTATTTTTATATATATAGTACAAATAAATCAACTGTGCTTCACGACTACCGCCACCAGCAAAAGTCGAAAGAATTAACAAAAACCGTGGAAAATAAACCCTAACTCATCAATTCCGGCGAATGAAAATGCAAAATATCTCACGGATCAGAGATCTATAGCATCAAAGCAGCAGCAAAGATAGCTGCAACGGCAGATCCGGCGACGGCGACTCTGTTCAAGGAAGCAGAGTTAGGAGATGAGGTAGGAGAACCGCCGGGAGCGGCGGCGATGGATGGAGGAGAAGCTGCACCGAAAGGAGACGAGGCCGGAGTCTCGGCAGTTGGTGGAGCTGGAGGAGATGCCAATGGAGAATCGGATGGAGAAGACGCAGTAGTAGGAGCGTTTGCAGGAGCAGAGACAGGTGGTGTTGATATAGTAGGAGGAGGAGGAGTCGCCGCTACTGGTGCCGGAGAAGCTGCCGGAGATGCACCCGGTGCTTGTGCCAAAGCAGATCCGGCCACAAATGACAACATTAGAGCAATGATCACCTTCGAGTATGCCATTATAGTTTAGTGAGAAAAGTGGAACAAGCACAAAGAGAGGTATAAGAGGAGGAAATGGAAAATGTGAGCTGTGAGTAGCGTTTGATTTTGAGAGAAAGGAGAGGGAAAGAGTATATTTATAAAGAGGAAAATATGGAGCTCTTAATTAGTCGTAAGTCGGTTTAGAATTTAAAAATAGTACTCCTAATTAGGGAATAGTTGACAGCTCAACGACAGAAGAAGATGTGACCGACTCCAACCTGGTTACATTTCTCTTTGCGTGTCGACAGAAATTTCTCTTGAAAAAATTGTTTGAATGTTTCTTTCTACTGCTTTTTCATATTTGACAATTTCTTACAAAATTTTGAAAAAGCCTTTTCAACACACACACACACAACCAAAAAAAACGTGGAAACAAGCTAAGGACAGAATCCAAATTATTAGTAAAATTATGGGTTACCGTTATGAGTGTTTTGTTGTTGTTGTTCGGTGTTTAAATCAGTGAAATATAAAATATAATTAATATTTGAGATCATAGAATTTACTGTGTGTTTTTAAGAAATTTAATTCCCTCACTGTACGCGAGGTTTTGGATTACTTCCTCCCAAGATAAAACAGATATACCTGTTAATGGTATAGCAGTACCTCAAACACCAATAACTTCGTCCAACTCTAAGAGCAGTAACAAATCACACAACAGACTCGAATGTTTGAAAATTCTCTCTAAAAAATGAAAGCAAAAGGCCTTTATTTATAGTCAAAGATCTGAAGTGAAGAGTGTGAAGACACATGTTCGATTGGTGTTTGTTCGGAATGACAACCGTTGGAAAAGGAACTTTTCAACTTTCTCTTTCCTTCAATTTATTTTCCTCCATTTCCCAATTCACACCCAACACTTAACTCCAACAATCCCCCATATGAATGGGAAATGACTACATAAAAACTTTATATGCATGGAAAAACTATGTGATTCGTAAGCAAGAATTAATTGCATCTGGATAAGTAGGTTTCCCCTTGAACTTTTCATAGTGAACATATATCGGATATACTCGGTCAATTGGTAGATTTGATATCTTTGAACCGTCGAGCGTTGATGTATACTTAGACAACATAAGTTACACAATGAATCCTTTAACCGGCTTAGGTTCTCACTGTTTTGTTCGTTTCAGCCATGAACACTGCCTGATTTCATAAGTGCGTAGAGAATTGACCTTACGGAATTTTCCTTGAAGCAGCTTACCCTTCACACTTATATAGGTTATTTCTAAATGTGTTATCCCTTGAATACACCATTTGACATACCCCGTATCAAACTTAGAAATCATTAAAAAGTCTTTAATGCTTTATCCTTGTACTGAACATTGTCTCATCACGAGAATGGACCAAAAGTTATTTTGAAAATGTTGCACTGTCATTAATGACTTTGTTTGATCTCCTTGAACCTAGATCTTGGGATCTCTCCAATCTTCTAGGTAGAGTTACTGCCACGATGACTTGTCCTCGACTATAGTCCTATTCCCTTCGATGATCTTTCAACCACCTTTCGAGTTAGGCTTTTTGTCAGTGGATCCGACACATTATCTCTTGACTTTACATAGTCAATTGTGATAATTACACTAGACAGTAGTTGTCTAACGGTGTTATGTCTTCGTCATATGTGACGATACTTTTCATTATGCATTGCATTCCCAGCCCTTTCAATTGTCGCTTGGATATCACAATGTATACATATTGGAGCCAACAATTTGGGCTAGAATGGAATGTCTTCTAGGAAATTTCTGAGCCATTCAACTTCTTCACCAGACTTGTCTAAAGCTATGAATTTAGACTTCATTGTAGAGCGAGCAATACATGTTTGTTTGGATGACTTCCAAGAGACTGCTCCTACACCAATAGTAAAAATATGTCCGCTTGTGGATTTAGTTTCAGTTGACCAGGTGATCCAATTTTTATCACAATATTCTTCAACAACTGTTGGATACTTTTGTAATGCAAAGAAAAGTTTTGAGTATGTTTTAAATACTCCAAAACTCATTTCATAGCTATCCAATGACTCTGATTGAGATTACTTGTGTATCGACTGAGTTTACTTATTGCACAAGCTATATCTGGTCGTGTACAGTTCATGATCTACATCAGACTTCCCAATACTCTAGCATAATTCAATTGAGACTTACTTTCACCTATGTTCTTAGCAAGAGTAAGATTCATATCAATTGGTGTCTTTGCTATTTTGAAATCAAAATACTTAAATTTTTCAAGTATTGTTTGGATATAATAAGATTGAGACAATGTTAGACCTTGAGGAGTTTTGTGGATCTTAATATCCAATATCAAATCAGCAACTCATAAGTCTTTCATCTCAAATTTACTAGCAAGAATATGCTTGGTAGAACTTATGTTAGCAATATCGTTACTCACTATCAACATGTTATCCACATATAGACAAACAATGACGACTTGATTTTGAGTGTTTTTAATGTAAACACATTTATCACATTCATTAATCTTGAAACCATTTAACAACATCATCTGGTCAAATTTTGCATGTCATTATTTGGGCGCTTGTTTTAGTCCGTACAAGGACTTTACAAGTCGGCACACCTTCTTTTCATTTCCAGAAACTATAAACCCTTCAGGTTGTTTCATGTAAATTTCTTCCTCTAAATCTCCATTTAAGAGGACTGTTTTCACATTCATTTGATGGATTTCAAGACCGTATACGGCGGCTAATGCTATTAGCACCAAGTTGATGTAATTCTGGTTACCGGCGAGTATGTATCAAAGTAATCAAGACCTTTTTTTTTTGTCTAAACCCTTTGACTACAAGTATTGCTTTGTATTTATTAATAGTGCCATCATTTTTAACTTTCCTTTAAGAATCCATTTGCAACTTAATGGTTTGTTCCCTGGAGGAAGGTCAACCAATTCTCACATATGGTTATTCATTATAGATTCAATTTCACTATTGACTGCCTCTTTCCAATATTGAGCTTCCGAAGAAGTCATAGCTTCTTGAAAAGTTCGAGGCACATTTTCCAACAAAAATATTAGAAATCTGGTCCAAAGAAAGTAGAATTCCTTTGACGTTTTCTATATCTTGGATTCTCCTCATTAGGAATAATTTTCTTTGTCTCTTTCCGAGGTCGTTTAGATCCTTCACTAGACGATTCAATTTATGTTTATACAGATATATATGTTCAAAAACTTCAGCATTATCTGATTCCATTACCGTATTAACATGAATGTCAGAATTTTCTGATTTATGAACCAAAAAATCGATATGCTTTACTATTTGCAGCATATCCTATGAAAACACAATCAACAGTTTTAGGTCTTATCTTAACCCTTTTGAGTTTAGAAACTTGTACCTTAGCCAAACACCCTCACACTTTCAAGTATTTAAGGTTAGGCTTTTTCCTTTTCATTTTTTTATATGAAATGGATTGTGTTTTGCTATGGGGCACTCGATTGAGTATTCTACTAGCCGTAAGGATAGCTCCCCCCCACAAGTTCTAGGGTAAACAAGAACTTATCAACAAAGCATTCATCATCTCCTTTAACGTTCTATTTTTTCTTTTCGAAATCCTATTAGATTGTGGCGAGTAAGGGGCAGTTGTTTAATGAATAATGTCATATCTCAAATATATTTCTTCAAAAGGAGATTCATATTTTCCGTCCCTATCACTCCTTATCATTTTGATCTTTTCGTTAAGTTGTGTTTCAACTTCTCTTTTATATTGCTTGAATGCATCAATTGTTTCATCTTTACTTTTGAGTAAGTAAACATAGCAATACCGCGTATTATCATCAATAAAAGTTATGACATACTTCTTTCCACCATAAGATGGTATTGACTTCATGTCAGAAATGTCTGTGTGAATTAAGTCTAAGGGATTTGAATTTCTTTCAACTGACTTATAAGGATATTTAACATATTTAGATTTAACACAGATTTGACATTTTAATTGATTTCATTTAATTTTGGCAATAATTCCAAATTGATCATTTTATGCAAGGTTTTATAATTGACATGTCCAAACGTGAATGCCATAAATTATTTGACTTAAGCAAGTAAGAAGAAGCTGTAATTTTATTATTTTCAACAATAATTATATTCAGTTTGAAAAGGTCCTCAGTTAGGTAACATTTTCCTACATACACATCATTCTTACTTATTATAGTTTGATTTGAAATAAGAATGCACTTAAATCTGTCTTGATGAGAAGCCCAACAGAAAGTAAGTTCTTCCTTATTTCTGGAATATGACAGATACTATTAAGAGTCACCACCTTGCCGTATGTCATTTTCAAAAATATTTTTCCATAGCCTTCAATTTTGGTTGTTGCATAGTGTTTCATATACATGGTCACGTTGGGTCCAGCAACGGCATAGAAAGCAAATATTTCTCTGACAGCACGAACATGTCAAGTGGCTCTAGAGTCAAGCCACCAGTCCGTGGGGCTTCCCACTAGGTTGCATTCAGACACCATAGGACATAAGTCATCAATCTCCATGGTTCTTTCAACCATGTTAGCTTGACCCTTTTTCTTCTCTTTCTTTGGAGCACGACATTCAGCAGCCTTGTGTCCAACCTTTTCACAGTTGTGGAAATTTTCTTTGAATTTCTTTTTGCTAGGAAAATTCTTTGGTTCAGAAGGCTTCTTCCTCTTTTTGGGATTAGTTGGAGCAGTCTCAACAATATTTGCCCCCATAATTGTGAGTTTCCCCTTATCTTCCTTTCAGTAGCTTTATTAATGATTAAATCTTCAAGTTTCATCTCCTTGTGCTTGTGCTTTAAGCAATTTTTAAAGTCCCTCCATGAAGGAGGTAGCTTTCAATCATGGTTGCAACTTGAAAAGCTTCATTGATGACTAAACCTTCAATAAAAAACTCTTAATTAGCACCATAATTAATACTTTTGATAAAAGTATTAGTTTGAATTATACCTTTAGCAAGGAGACCGTGAATTATCACTTGTAGCTCTTGGACTTGTGTGATGATAGGCTTGTTGTCTTTCATCTTGTAGTCCAGAAATTTGAAAATAAATTTCTTTAAATTGGCATCCTTAGTTTTGTACTTCTTCTCTAGAGCATCCCAGAGTTCTTTAGAAGTCTGCACGTTATTGTATACATTATACATATCATCCTCCAGTCCGTTTAGGATATAGTTCTTGCACAGAAAATCTGAGTGCTTCGAAGCCTCAGTAATTAAGAATCGATCATTTTCAGGAGTTGATTCCTGCAAAATTGAAATTTCTTCTTTGATGAACTTCTGCAAATTCAGCGTGGTCAGGTTGAAGAACATCTTCTATTGTTAGCGTTTAAAGTCGATGCCAGTAAATTTTTTGGGTTTTTCTTCCGGAGCCGGTGCTGTCACAACACTGTTGGAGGAGATTTCATTGCTTGTAGAGGCAAGCATGGGGTCAGTTGTTCTTGTCATATTTGTTAATCAATAACAACAAAAGTTAGCGATCGATGAAGATTCTATTTATTCAAATCAGAAAAATCTTTTGACAAAACTAAACTGAATAATCGATGAAGTTTCTTATCTTCAAACTAGTAATCAATATGAATAGAAAATCACAAGGATTTAAATATCAAGGGTGTAGAAAATACGAAGCTTTTAATCTCCAAAAGTGGAGTAGAAAACCAGAAAGGTTTTAGTCTCCAAAACTAGAAAATAGATGAACATAGAAAATTATAAAAAAAAAATTAAATTTCTTAAGCTTGTTGTTCTCTTGTGTTCAAATCACTAAAATAGAAAATATAATTAATATCCGAGACCACAGAATTCACTGTGTGTCCTTAAGAAATTTAATCCCCTCACTGTATTAGAGGTTTTGAATTACTTTCTCCCAGGTTAA
Source organism: Datura stramonium (assembly GCA_018107945.1). Lineage (NCBI taxonomy): Eukaryota > Viridiplantae > Streptophyta > Magnoliopsida > Solanales > Solanaceae > Datura > Datura stramonium. The sequence goes on from JACEIK010007687.1 coordinate 58,270, forward strand.
AATGGATATACCTGTTAATGGTGTAGCAGTACTTCAAACACCAGTAACTTCGTCGAATTCTAAGAGCAGTGACAAATCACACAATAGACTCGGTTTTATTTATTTGAAAATATGCAGAATGTTAAAAAATTCTCTCTAAAAATGAATACAAAAGGACTTTATTTATAGCCAAAGATCTGAAGTGAAGGGGTGTGAAGACACCTGTTCGGTTGGTGTCTGTTTGAAATGACAACCGTTGGGACAGAAACTTTTCAACTTTCTCTTTCCTTCAATCTATTTCCCTCTATTTCCCAATTCATACCCAACACTTAACTCCAATATTTTTTTCCTTCAAAATTTCACCATCTTAATCAAAAAGTTCTCGTTCAATACTGAAAGTGCCTGTTTGCATAGCTCTTCGGGAAGAAAGAGAGGCTGCAACTCTAATGAGCCTATAATGTAGGATGTTCGTTCTCGACTTCTTCATCACCGACGGATGGTTAGGGCATGACCAAAATTTAACATCTCATACATATGAGCCTAATTTTATGACTATGTGTTGTACATTGACGAAAGATCGAAGTTCAAGATCGTGCGCAGAGAATTAAATAATGAACAAAAATCCGGAGAGCCAGAGAATTGGCTTGCCGTGACGCAGCCAGCTAAGCGGCCCGCGTTGCGTAGGGGTTTTTGGCAGGGTCTATATATATAGGACTTTTGGTCGGCTGTTTGTTTCCAAATTCATTTTCTTGCTTCCTAAGTCAGTGGAAACTTTGTTGCAAAATTCTCTCAAATCTTGGGGTCTTGAAGGGTGAATACATCATCCAAGCTTGAATTCAAATGCTTGAGCATTGGTCTTGCCGACTAGCTAGTGTAGAACCCATTGTTTTGAGTTGTGGATAGCTGTTTTCGAAGGGAGCTGTGTGGTGTTTTTCTTCTTCCTTGATTTTCAAATAAGTATAGAGGATATGGGTTCTTGTGTCTTGTGGTTGTTGGTTTAGAGTCCCGATAGCCGATTTCATAGAAACTCTTGTCGATTATGTGCTTATGTGTCATATCCTTATCAATAGAGGTTGTGTCGTTGCTTGTGGTTGGAAAGTTATGCCGTCAGAAGTACCATGGTGGTTTGTGAGCGAGAGTTTTAGCTAGATTCGTGTCTTCCATCACAAGCTATGTTAATAATTTCCGTAGAACCGTCATTGTTGATATAATTGTGCGTGTTGGCTGCTATTTGAGCCTTATCTTCGTGTTATTGTATCCTTGGTTAGATGCTTGTTGTGTTTCTCTTGGATGCCATACTCGTAACCCATTTTGTGCTAGACTCGTGTGCCAGTAGACGCATTGTTGAGTCGAATGAACCTGTAGGGCTTGGCTAGAATCGTAAGTGTCAGTTATTTGTAGCTTGAGTTAGGGGTTGTTTGTACCCCCCTATATATATATATATATATGAAATACATGAACTAGTTATGCAGATTATGTATATATCTTGGTTAAGTTTGAATTTTCTAGTTTGGTGCCTCGAGGCTTGTCGATCACCCAATGAGCGAGAGTCGTTCCAATTATGGCTTGAGCGTGGGGAATAGGCTAACCTGCGGAGTATGATTACTTCCTCTTGTAGTGTCAATCTAAGGCATGTAACGGGAGTTATTCCGACATTCCAGAGACTATCTGGGGTTGTAGTGAGTTCCCCCAGTAGGATTGAGCTCCTGTGAATACGAATAATATATATATATATACACACACATACACACTCTTATTGTGTTGTTTAGATTGTTAATTGACCAATTTGGTTATGGATTGAGATTATATGATGATTATGGCCGTGGCCTATCATCATTGTCAGAAATCTTGAGTTGAAGTCCAGGTATGAAATTCTAAGTTACTATTATTGTTCTGTTTGTTAGAGTTGTTCGATTGGTATTCCCATATTCCTATGGTTATATTTTATGGCTAATGTTTTCTTCCTATTGTTCAGTATATTTGAATTCTTATCTTTTCGTCGCCTTATATACTCGATACATTATTGTACTGATGGTCTAGTTTAAGCGTTGTATTCATACCTGTAGGTGTTGCCATCAGGCAAACCATGACCCTCATTGCTGAGCTGAGTTCCTGACCATTGGTAAGTTCTAGGTTATTCGAAATTACTCTTTTTGGTGTCTTTTGATTTTGTGTATATATTGGGTAGGTCGGGACCCTGTCCTGATAGTTATTAACTTGTTAAACTATTTAGAGGCTCGTATACTTGATCTGTTGAGTTGTTTTCTTTTGGTTGTAAGCCTTGTTAGCTTTCCTATATATAACTTTTAAGCAGGTGCGACCTTGTTGGCCATTTGGAGTTATCGTGTTAGCTTGTGAGCCCATTTCCTTTATTTACTATTGTTGTTCTGTTAGATTGTATTTTTGTGGCGTCGAGCATCATCGGTTCTGGCCATTTGTTGTTAAACTATGACAGGGAACGGGCACCCTGATTTTGGATTTTGAAGTAAGACCTTCAAATCCCATTCCTCCCTAGGTCATGGCAAGTATCCCATTAGTGTTGTTGTATTAGGTGATCCTCTTGTGATGACACCCGCTTCTGGGAGCAGGATAGAATCATCCCTTGGTGGTTTAAAGGATTAATTCTCTTAGTTGATCGACATCATCTTTCAAGTAATGTAAAGTTTCCTCAGACCTTCCCCTTTGAAGCAAAAGACTTAAAATCCTTTTGTTTTGTACAGAGCCATTCACTTATCTTCATTACTGTAAAGAGGGCTCGGGAATAATCACCACAACTGTAATGCCAATTGAGAATGTTATTGACGCCTGGATTGAGTTATGAGAAATTCAGTCAAAAATTTCAGAACTCGGGACAGATAATGAGATGTAGCAAGATTTAAGGACTTCCTTGTTCTTATGCTTCGATGAGACCCGTAGGGCTCTAGAAGAGTGCGATGCTGCTTTTTCCATTCTTGTTGAATCCAACCGAAAGCTTTGAGAAGATCAAAAGGTAGGTGAACTTGCACATCCTTATTCTGACACCGGAGCTCTTTAGGAAAAGGTTTCCCAATTGAAGGCCTAATTGGCTATAACTTGGGAAAATCGCTATTAGGAAGAGGCTTTCAGAGTGAAACTCGAGAGCTAATGCCGGATTCTGAGGCACGCTACAAGGTTGAGAGGCAAGTGATGGAGCTGTATAAGAATTGAGTAAATTCTACGACCCGGATGGATACTCTCCACGCGATTGGGGATAGTAACCTTGACTTGGCTCGCATTATTATAGAGGAAAAAACTATCACAAAAGCCGTCGAGCAGGCCGTTTCCGAGAGCGAGATAGGAAGTTTCAAAAGCTAAGGTTATGAAGGTCCTTTGAAAGGTAAGACTGCTCCAACCTTCGTTTTGACATTGTAGTTTCTAGTTCATTCGAGTTTCCTTGGGCTGTCTCGCTTTTTTTTTTGGATGTTTAGGCCATACATTTTTGTCCTTCATTGTAATGTTTAATCTAACCACCTGTAATCTAGAGCAAGATTTTTGTAAGCTATATGTGCCTGAAATGAACGACGTCACTCTTTTTCTCTTTTAGAGTCTTGTCGTTATATTTGCTTGTTTTTAACACTTTAGAGTTGTTTTAGTGATGTTCATGTGGACAATCATAAATAAAGGTGATAAGTAAGAGAAAATTAAGGTTCGTCGAGAGACTCTAAAAATCTCCCTGATAGGATGTCGAACACTTAGTCGTAATAATTTTCTGTTTCAATTTTTTTCAAAACTATTACTTTTTTAGGAAATCGAGGAGAAATTGTCCAACCTACAGAGAAGAGCATTTACCCATAAAGATTAGCCATCACAATTCTTTTTTGAAACTATATTTTTTGTCGAGCACCCTAGGAAAAAACTCCAGGGTTGAAAGAATGCTTTTGTTGGTTTTTAAGAATTTTTTTTGGTTTCTAATCCTTTCGCTGAAATCAAGATCTTGACCAAATTTGGGTATACAACTTACGATCGCGTGTTATGACTGGGGATTAATCATCTGATTCATAAGAAAGTAATTAGGAAAAATATTTAATTCTTCATAAAGGAGGGCCCTTTATTTTGTTCGGTACTTATGAGGAGGACATCTCGGCCTCATTTCTAGCACAAGATTCTTTTTAGAACCTTTATTATTTGAGTTCGATGACTATATCTCTATGTCAAAAATTTTTACGATTTGAGTCCAGAAACTGAATTGTTTGTTTTAGTGAAACCTGTACTCTTAAGTTCGTAGACTAGTTTTATAAACTAAAGAGAGAAAATGTATGGCATTTATTCCATTCTTGTAGGGGTCGAAAATCCTAATGATACATATAGAGGAGGGAAATCGACCCTAATAAAATACAAAATAGGGTCAAATCGACCTTACAAGATTCACAGACTTTTATGTGATCGGAATAATTTTCTTCAAATAAGGATATGAACTCTTACACGAGCGATAAACAAATTTTTAATTTCAAAAATTGTTGGAGCAGTTTCAATGCTTTAGTAAGACGGGCTAGTCCCAGCGCTTTGGACTGTCCTGAGGTGGAGTTCTCCTCCCCTGAAGACGGCTTGAGTAATGGAGTCTTGGCACTGATCTTCTCGTCCCCAAGTCCAAGTGAATTTTCTTAGTAATACACATTATGTTTGTTGTCTCATTAAAAATTTTGTCGGAAAAATTTAATTGGGCTAAAAACCTCAATCAAGGAAAAGATTGCAACGCTTGTCATAATTTACCAGACACATAATTGATTGATCCTTTTAGACTTAACGACTTAGTCCCAGTGGCGAATGCCTTGTCTTATTATGAGTTAATAGAAGATAAAATAAGTTTAAGAGTGAAGCATACTTTCAAAGTTTAAAATTGCTTTAAAAAAATTAAAAGTCATTTTAATTTCATCAAAAACTTTATCTTTTTATCCTTTTATATTTTTTGTAATTTTAATACTATCCTTATTATCACAAAATTCTAAAAGTGTCACAAAAGAAAAAGTGCGAGCTGGTAATGTTTATAAAATAACGGGTAAGAATCAAACTATTGGAAACGTAAACTACATGACCGCCCATTTCTGAATTAGTTATCAAATTCCTCATTTCTTAAAATGTTTATATGCCTGTTGAATTCAAAACAAAACAAATTCCAACGAAAATGAGAAAGAGGAAAATCAGAATCACAATGCTCTCCATAAATAAACAAAGAATCCCGTAATAATATTATAGTACAAATAAATCAACAGCGGTCACGACTACCGCCACCAGTAGAAGTCAAAAGTAAATTTTAAAAAACCAAAGAACAATAAAACAACTGTGGAAAATAAACGCTAACTCATCAATTCCGGCGAATGAAAATGCAAAATATCTTACGGATCAGAGATCTAGAGCATCAATGCAGCAGCGAAGATAGCTGCAACGGCAGATCCGGCGACGGCGACTCTGTTCAAGGAAGCAGAGTTAGGAGATGAGGTAGGAGAACCGCTGGGTGTGGCAGCGATGGATGGAGGAGAAGCACCGGAAGGAGACGACGCCGGAGTGTCGACAGTTGGTGGAGCTGGAGGAGATGCCAATGGAGAATCCGATGGAGAAGTAGGAGCAGAGACAGGCGGTGTTGATATAGTAGTAGGAGGAGGAGTCGCTGCCACCGGTGCCGGAGAACTCTTTGGAGAAGCTGCCGGAGATGCTCCTGGTGCTTGTGCCAAAGCGGATCCGGCGACAAACGCGAACATTAAAGCAAGGATAACCTTTGAGTATGCCATTCTAAGGCCTTAAATAAATTAGGGAGAAGGAGCTTTTGGGGAAAGAAAAGTGGAAACAGGTATGGAAATATGAGTTGATTTTGAAGAAAAAAAGACAGGAAAAGAGTGTATTTATAGGAGGGAGAATTTTAAATTTTAAGTTTAAGAAACAAAAAATTATTGAATTATTAAATAAGAGCGGGGAGTAATAATTAGTTGGCTGCTGCTCAAGG
>JACEIK010007688.1:0-24716 GCA_018107945.1 Datura stramonium
GGTTCGCCGGCCGAATTTCACGAAACTAACTCCGCAGGAATGCTCCCTGCAGCTTAATACTTCACTACCCAAGATTAATTCGAGTTTGGACCGCGTTTAACGGCGTAATCGAAAGGAATTTCACGTCAAACCCTTGTTCCTAATTGTTGCTGGCTGTTTTCTGGAAATGAAATGATAAGAAATGAAATTAAAATGAAGTGGGGGCTTTATATAGTTGGGGCTGGACCTCACCTCCGTGACACGTCGGCCAACATGGAGGTGACCCCTCCGTGACACATTGTCCATCGCGGAGGGGGTCTGCCCAGCCTCCTCTTGCGATGGTTCGACGTGGCGCTTGTCCGGTCTTTCCCTCAGGCCTTTTTCTAGAATGTGTGGCATTCTAAAACTCTTAACCAACATGCGAATGACTATCTAAATGTCAAGAATTTATGGGGTGGAACAACTGGCACCCCGCACCAGGTCCAAAATATCAGAAGAAAATCTACTCAACACCTTGGAAAGATAAGAGGCATGGAGCCCCAATCATAGCACTAGAGCATTCTAGACTTAGAAAAATCTCAAAAAATCTGGTGACATAGAGGGGGCAGTGCACCATGTCCTAAACATAAGAGAAACTTGCGCTAAATTGGTGAGACAGATAGGGTTGGGCGCCAGAGAGCTTCTAAAGTAAATAAAATTGGCTAAGTCCTTGGTGAGATAGGTGGGGCAGCGCACTAGACCCATTTTAGAGCTAAAATTGCTGAAAAGTTGACTTACTCTGTGGTGAGATGGGTTGGGCGGTGTGCTGGACCTATTCCAAGTTTAAATTACTGATTTTAATGCCAAGTATTAGAGGGAATAAGCATCATTTGAAGGCTCAACTATAAATACATCCTCTAGGGAATTTGTTAGTGAGCTTTTGACATCTTGGAGCAGTCTTTAATCATTTTTTCACATTCCGTAGTTCATTTATAAGAGCTTGTAATCCGTTTGGAAGTAATACATAGTTCTATAACTAGGTTTTCTCTTCTTTACTTCGTATTTTCATATGATGCTGATTAAATATTCATTTTTCCGCTTGTCTATGACTGGCTAAACTTATATTCTAGGGTTTTAGCCATGGTGAATGATTGATTGTTTGAATACTAATTATATTTGGTGTTGATTATTCAATTATGGATGTTTGTATTTATTTGTGTTAATTTATTATTTATTAGATTGATCACCTTGTACGTAATCCGCTGGCTTTTGATTAAACTTGGGAAAGAGAATCGAAAGGGTTAAAAATAAATACAGAACGGGAATTCAAAGATGCTTGAACCCATTGGTGATAGGATAGAAGTTGTTGTTGAGGATAGGTATTACCCTTCAACCCCATTTAGTTGAAATACAAGTAGGCATAATCGTCCTTTCATTGTTCTCCTACGACCATAGGGATATAGGCATTAGGGTTCATGAAATAGTTCTTGGATGCTAGGGGTAGTGGCAAGAAATGGGATACTAACTTGCAACTATAACCCATAGGAAGAATCATGCTAGTTTAATTGCGTCTTGAAAACTCAACTTGAAACCAACCAAGTGCCATTGCCTTAGTCTTTCACCATCATCAAAATACAATCAAGCTTGCAATTGTTTTTAGTTAATTTTATATTTGAAGTTTTAGTAGTTTAATTTTCCAAACCAATATTTATTTTAACTGTTTGGTAGATTAGTGAAATTAAAGTGACAACCTTATAGCTATGAAATTGACAAGTCCCTTGGGTACGATATCTGGACTTCAAAATCCTATATTACTTGACGACCACGTGCGCTTTCGTGCACTTGGCCAACATCAATGTGTCCTTCCACACAGAGTACAAGGGGGTAATGGTGGCTTTCCTTGCTCCATACCTCCTGCCACTGTGAAGGAATTGAACTCTGGTCCCATCTCTACCCTTGTGGTAGAAGCGGAGCACTCTCTGCAAATCATGCTAAGTGCCTAGATGGCTGAGCCAATGAGTTACCCCAAGTCTCTCTGTAGGAACTTGCAGTCCTGACCCTCTTCCATTTTTCTTTTTGCCAGTATCCCATAGCCAATGAATCAAATCCTCCACCCTTTGAGCAAAGGCCTGTATACATGCAATGTCCATATGCTTCTGGGTAGATACCCTCAAACAATCTTGAGATATATGAAGCCCTAGCCCTAACACGCATCGATGAACTCTATCCTCCATTGTCTGAACTAGGGGCGGACAATACCTAGCCAAAGAATTAAATTGAAGGCAATACTCTCACACACTCATACTACCCTGCTCTCAATTCAAAAACTGCTCAACTCGAGTCTATCAAAGCTCCTGGGGCAGATATTGGTGCATAAAGGCCTTAAAGAACTCTTCCCATTCAAATGGCGGTGCATCGGCAGATTGAGCCCAAGCCTCATACCACAATGTAGGCACATCATGCAGTTTGAATATGGTTAGCTCTACCCCCTTTGTCCCTGTCGCCCGCATGACCTTCAACACTTTGTAGGCCTTATCAATGAAGTCATAGAGTTCCTCACTTGGGTATGATCTGGTAAACTTTGGATGGCCCAAACCCAAGAACTCACGAGCTCTAGAACTCTCAGTCGCATGACCTTTATGTCCCTCCATCACCTCCAACCGCTACTTCTATCCAGTAGCGATATGAGCCATCATCTGAACAGCTCCCTCAAGACCCTGTACTTTCGGAACAACCAAAGGTACCACAGGCACATGAGGGTTTTCCACTCTATCACCCTCAAGTAAGGCTGGCGCAGGAGGAGATGGAGGTCTATCTGTCACTGCTCTAGCTAGGGCTGGAGGAACTATAGTACCTGGGGCAGGAGACTCACTCTGAGCCTCTGACCTGTTTCCTTGATCCACTGGAGGGCAACTAGTACCCTCTCCTGCGGCTGTGCCAATCAACCTCGTAGTCATCTTCCTCGTCATAGGCATATTATGAAATAATAACAAGATTTAGATATCACAATACTTATCACCTCGCTCTATTGCACGACTATTAGTAAAAACGTGAATAGACTCCTAGATGTCTTGTAATCTCCTGATTATAAGTATGGTGCACAACATACCCATAAGTAAGACTATACTAGACATGGATTTGTAGACTCCCTATGACATTATTCCCCTCTGATACCAAGTTTTTCACGCACCAAAATTGGAAATGGGTGCAACTGGAACTCGATCTAAGATAATCGAGAAATCGGCTATATAACATCTATATCGATAATGTTGAGGCTAACCAGGCAACTTGCTAAAGCCAACCAAAATAGATATTGGACCCATGAGGTCTCCGCATTAACAATTAAACAACTGAAAGGCCAACAAGGCTATAATAAGCTAAACTGCACAACAAAAGGCCGATAAGGCCACACAACCCAAACAACTATACAAGTAGTCCACACAAGACTCTAAAGAGTAGGTAACTGAAATGCACAGGATAGGTCCCTGGCCTATACAATTGTACATAACTCAAACAATCAAAAAGGAAACATAGCTCCTGGAAGAAAGGAGCATACCACTACTCTGCTGAAATCGGGATCCTATTGTGACTGTTGATCCAAGCCTCTACCTGTACCTATCGCGTGATTAGTAAGGAATAAATACAATAGAAGACCCTAGAAGCTGATATCTGAACAAAATATGACACATCATATGAATAAAATCAAGTAAGTACATATACAAGTCACACTATATTATCCATAAGCTATACAATCCCTAGTTAAATAATGACCTAGTCTGGTCAATCAACACTATCCTACTGAGGCGGTCGTCTTGGAGGTATCATAACTGATAGGACATCTGCCCACCTAACATAACCACATCGTTGGTAAGGTCATAGTTTCATATGTGAAGGACAACTACCCACCTAACATAATCGCGTCGGTGGTGAGTTCATAAGTCTCATATATCAAATATGCCAAAGGACAACTGCCCACCGAACGTACCATGTCGGTGGTAAGGTTATAGTCTCATATCTGGAGCCGACTGGGCTCATATCTTATTTATCTAACACATATGGCAAAAATATGACAAATTTTGATACTGCAACCTGAATAGCCATTTTTCATAATTCATAGCTACACATAAGCACATATATCACATAACTTTCAAAATAACACTTAGATTCTTATACTTAATGACTTTCATAGTTATAAGAAGGTTCGGATGACATAAGGAATTCAACAAGCTCCACAGAAAACACTTAGGCATATTTTGGATTAAGAACTCGATAAACTAACATTTAGTTTAAGGGAGAGGAATCATGGAATATCTCCTTAGCCTCACATACCTCATAACATATATATAAGATAAAGGAAAACCACGATAAGGCATTTCCACTTTGACAAGCTTATTTACCCTTACTAAATTGTGACATCGATTTTTAGCTCAAACTTATTTACACGTCGTCGTCTTAACTCTTTCATCAATTTCACTTGACAACCTGTCATGCCCTGATACTACACCCTGGACGTAACATGATACTTGAAGTCACAAATGACCCCTAGTCAACCCTTGAACTATCATACACTGGTATTCTAAGTTAAACATGCACAATAGAATTTTGAAATAATAACATAAAATCCATTCTATGAAAATTAAGATAAAACTCAAATCATGAAATCTGAACATCTGCAGTCTAAAAGCCTTCTAACTGCTGAGATGTTGGGACAAGACCCCAGCTAACTCTAAGTCTAACTGAAAATAATAACTCAACTGAAGAAAGTAAAACAAGGCCCTCGAATGATGAGACTCACACTTCGGATGCAGCGGAGAAGGATCTAAATCACAACGACTAACGATTCTGAGTCTAGGAACCTGCAGTTGTATCATGAAATGATACAACATAAAAGTATGTGTCAGTACTTTGAATATACTGAGTAAGTGGGAGAAAACATATCTGAATATAAAGTCTGAACTGAAATGACACGCAATGACCAACAGATAAGCTGAACTGAACTACTGATGTAAACTGAAATGGTAAAGATGACCCTGTCCGATGGTCAAAGACATGCCCTAAGTCTTAAATACCAAGTCTGAGAAACCACACTGAATTGATTTGAACTGACTGAACTGTCAATAACTGTGATTGAACTAAACTTACTAGTGGGAGAGTCTATAACCAACATATAACCACGTGAGCTAGACATGGATTCTGATGTATACACCCCACCAGTAGGACCCAGTATACCTTGCCAGGGTATAAAGGAATGAACTGGGTGATAAAAAAAGTCTGAGGCCAATCAGGCCAAGTAATACGGTAACTTACGCTGGCAATGTAGTTTTGGGAACCTGGGTGCGCTGGAACCCCGGCCCGCTCGGTGCTAAGTTCTACTCCCACTGGAAAACCTAAACTGAACTACTAGGCTGATAGCTCGAAACTGGAGACAAGACTAGTCAGGGACATATAACTGAAAGTACCCTTAGAGTCTTATCGGACCAAATTCTGAAACTGGGTTCTAGATTTGTCAGAGCTGTTTATCTGGAAACGTCGTAACCATCTACGAAAAAATTGTGACTGAACTGGGGTCCTGGGCTGGTCAGAGCTATATAACTAGAATGGAATGACCACCTAATGGACCAAATAACTGTAATCTGAGTCTGATTCTGATAACTGAGAGGCACCACTGACACCTCAGAATAAGACTGAAGTCAAACTGATCAGTTGACAATTTTCTAAATGATTCTGAAGAGATTCTATGTTTTGACTGGACTGATCTACTAAGCAGCTAATAGAGAACACAACTCATTCCAATAACACGAGAATTTCATAATATGATGAAATATCAAGAATATATAGGGGTTTCATCCAACAAGGGAAAAATCATTCTCCTCAATGGAATAATTGCACACACATATATATAATAAGAATTTCTAGGATATTCGGCCCAAAACATACTTTGCAAAATAGACAGAATTTAATAAACACTAATCTTTATTTGAAAATTTAGGGCTATAAATGACCTTGGCAATAACAACAACTATTTACGTATGAATTGATGAAAATCATATGAGTAATAAACATGGATAAAAACCCAATTTAAACTAACGAGAATCAACATGAAAATCTTTGCATATTTGAAAATTTCAGGGCTAAACTGATAGGGAAATTATGGGAAGATTTTGGGCGACACAAGGGAAGGACAATTCCCTTGTTGAATTCCCACATACCTGACTAAAATTCCCCCGGAGAAGAAGACTTGAACTGCTGCAATGGAGGACAACCCTATGCTTTCTTGAGAGTTTCTTGAGAGGGGTTTCGATAAATTTTCTAGGTGTAAACATGAGAATGAAGGGAGGAACCATCCAAACCCTCTAAGATTTTTGAATTTACATTCAAAATGACATAGTTTAGAGATAAGGAGAATAGGAAATTACTAAATAGCCCTTAGAAATTCATTGGAAAGAACTGCCAGGTGACCTTAACGGGTCGTGGTGGCTGACCACGACTCGTGGTCACTCTCGTCAGGTACACTGCCTAGGCTCCCCAATAGGTCACCACGAGGGACCTAACGAGTCATGGTCACTGACCATGACTCATGGTCACCGGTCGTGGACCACACTGGTTTACTACTGAAGATTTAAGTGTTATGTTGGTAATGAGTCACCTAACGAGTCGTTACCACTGGCGACGACTCATTGTGACACTCGTTAGGTGCATTGGCTAAAATATGGTTAGGGCTAGCAATGGGGGACATAATGAGTCGTTATATGTGACCACGACTCATTGTCCCCACCCGTCAAGTACACTGACCAACTTATAAATTTCTCAACCCAAGCCTGACCACGAGTGACTTAACGGGTCGTGGTCAGTGACCACGACTCGTGAAGTCCCTCGTTGGGTACATTGTCTCTCTTCCTAAAATTATCAAACCTCCTTCTCACGGCTCAGCTAACGAGTCGTGAGGTTAGGTAGTCCATCTTGTAGCTTTTCTGCAGCTTTTCTTAATTTCCAAATTTAAGTCCCGAAATTAGATATTGAGTTTTTGAGGCATTACAATATCTCCCCTTGTAAACATTCATCCTTGAATGTTAGAAAACATATAGGAAAGTAGAGAATAACAATCAAAATTTCCAAATACTGCTCATTTAACTTCAAAACATCCAGAACGACTACCTCCGTTTCAAAATACACAACCGAACTGAATTTAACTTTCATACATACATTCAAAAACATAAAAGAGACTTGAACACCTTAACTGAATCATGAAAGCTACATTGAGTTCTAGGGTCAAAACTAATGTCTTAAGCTGTGAAAGAGCCGTTAGGGAAAAAATGTCGGTATTTGGCCTTCATATCTGCGTCGGCCTCCACGTAGCTCCCTCAACCTACTGATTTCTCCATAAGACTTTGACTGAAGCTATTTTCTTATTCCTCAGCTTAGGAACTGAAACTATTTCCTTGTTCCTCAGCTTACGAACCTGAAGGTCCAGGATCTGGATTGGTACCTCCTCATATGAGAGACTATCCTTTATTCCCATGATGTCTAATGGCACAATTGAGGTTGGATCTCTGATGCACTTCTTCAAAAGTGACACATGAAAAAATGGGTGCACAGCTGCTAGTTCTGAAGGTAACTCTAGCTCATAGGCTACATTGCGATATGCCTCAAAATTCTATAAGGTCCCACATATCTCGGACTGAACTTTCCTTTCTTGCCAAAATTCATCATCCTTTTCATGGGCGAAATTTTTAGGTAAACCCAATCATCAACTGCAAACTCCAACTCTCTTCTTGGCACATCAGCATAAGATTTCTGATGGCTCTGAGTTGTTTTCAACCTTTCTCGGATGAGTTGAACTTTCTACATTGCCTCGTGAACCGAGTTTGGCCCTATCAAGGTAGCTTCTCCAACCTTGAACCACCCTATAGGAGATCTACACCTTCTCCTATATAATGCTTCAAGTTGGGCCATATGAATCAAGAATGGTAACTGTTGTTGTATGCAAACTCGATAAGAGGCAGATGGTCATCCCAATACCCTTAAAATCGATTGCGCATGGGTTCTAGGGTCTGAATAGTCCGCTCATCTTGCCCATCAGTCTGCAGGTGAAAAGCTGTGCTGAGCTAGACCTGAGTGCCTAGTCCTTTATAAAAGGACTTCCAAAAGTGTGAGGTTAACTGCGTTCCCCTATCTGAAATGATAGACAAGGGCACCCCATGGAGTTTGACTAACTCTTGAATGTAAAGTTTGGCATAGTCTTCAGCTGAGTCTGTGGTTTTAATGGGCAGGAAGTGTGCTGACTTAGTCATCTGATCTACTACCACCCAAATTGAGTCATGCTGTCAGCGAGTCCGAGGTAGACCCATAATGAAGTCCATATTTACTTCTTCCCACTTCCACGTTGGTATACTGATGCCTTGAGTCATGCCTCCTAGTCTTTGATGTTCCACCTTAACTTGGTGGCAGTTCGGGCACTTGGCCACAAATTCAGCAATCTCCCTCTTCATACCGTTCCACCAGTAAATATCCCACAAGTCGCGGTACATTTTAGTAGCACCGGGGTGAATGGAGTATCTCGAGTTGTGTGCCTCGGCCAGTATCTGATGTCTCAGCTCACCAACATCCGGTACACACAACCTTCCCGGGTAACGGAGCACCCCATCTCCCCCTTGGGAGAAAGCCTCGACTTCCTTTCTGAGAACTACTTCTTTAAGTTTAAGTAGAACTGGATCTTTATCTTGTCTGGACTTAACTTCAACTACAAAGGATGAATCCAACCTACTATGCAGTACCACACCACCTTGGGCCGAATCAACCAACTGCACCCCTAACCGGGCTAATCTGTGAATATCCCTTGCTAACTCCTTTTTTTCTTCCTCAATATGAGTCACACTCCCCATAGACCGTTTGCTTAGGGCGTCATCCACCACATTGGCTTTGCCCGGGTGGTACAGTACACTCATGTCGTAGTCGTTTAGCAACTCCAACCACCATCTCTGGTGCAGATTTAGATCCTTCTAGCTGAACACATACTGAAGGCTCTTTTGATCTGTGAACACATCCACGTGAGCCCCATAAAGGTAAAGTCTCCATATTTTTAACGCGAATACCACCACTGCCAACTCCAAGTCATGAGTTGGATAATTCTTCTCATGAACTTTGAGCTGTCTGGAGGCATAGGCTATCACTTTGCCCCGTTGCATCAGAACGCAACCGAGTCCAACTCTGGAAGCGTCACAATAAACAACCAACCCATCTGATCCTTCCGGCAAGGTTAACACTGGAGCGGTAGTGAGTCGAGTCTTCAACTCCTGAAAACACTTCTCATGCTCATCCGACCACTGAAATTTCACCTTGTTCTATGTTAGCTTAGTCAGAGGAGATGATATAGAGGAGAAACCTTCCGTAAATCATCAGTAATAACCCACCAAGCCCAGGAAACTCTTGATTTCAATAGGAGAGGTAGGTCTAGGCCAATCTTTTATGACTGCTATCTTGTGAGGATATACTCGTATTCCATCACCTGAGATCACATGACCTAAGAAGGTCACGTACTTTAACCAAAATCTGCACTTGTTGAACTTGGCAAATAATTGGTGGTCCCTGAGTGTCTATAATGCTGATCTTAGGTGATTTGAATACTCTTCCTCATTTTTGGAGTATACTAGAATGTCGTCGATAAATACAACGATGAACATATACAGGTATTTCTTGAAGATCCTATTCATCAAATCAATGAAGGTTATTGGGGTGTTTGTTAGCCCGAAGGACATCATCATAAACTCTTAGTGACCATACTGAGTTTTGAATGTTGTTTTCGGTATGTCACACTCCCTGACCCTTAGCTGATGGTACCCATACTTGAGATCAATCTTGGAGAAACAACTAGCTCCTTGAAGTTGGTCGAACAGATCGTCAATTCTGGGTAGAGGGTACTTGTTCTTAACTGTGACCTTGCTTAACTGACGATAAGCTATGCATATTCTAAGGGTACCATCTTTATTACGCACGAATAGAACTGGAGCACCCCAGGGACAGATGCTGGGTCTGATAAAACCCTTGTCAAGAAGGTCTTTTATCTGCTCCTTCAACTCCTTAAGCTCAGCTAGAGCCATTCTTTAAGGAGGAATGGAGATAGGCTGAGTATTTGGGAGGAGATCTATTCCGACGTCTATTTCACGTTCAGGGGAACTCCAGGAAGATCCTCAGGAAAAACATCTGGGAACTCGCTGACCACTGGAACTGACCGGATAGTTGGGGTCTCAGAGTCGGAATCCTTGACCCAAACTATATGGTATATACACCCCTTGGAGATGATTTTCTGGTCTTTAAGGTAGGAAATAAACTACCCTTAGGCGCTGAACTGCTACCCGTCCATTCTAACACTGGCTCGTTGGGAAATTGAAACTTGACAACTCTTGTTCTGCAATCAACTGAGGCATAACAGGAGTGTAACCAATCCATGCCAAGGATAAGGTAAAAATATACCATGTCTAACTCTACGAGGTCAGTTGGGATGAATTTATTCAGGATTGAGACTGGGTAGTTTCTATACACCCGACTGGCTCTAACCGACTCACCAACTGGGGTGGAGACTGAAAATGGTTCTGAGAGGACCTATAGACTTATGTTGAACTGGACTTCTATATAGGGAGTCACGAACGAAAGAGTGGCTCCTGGATATAAGAGGGCATACACATCTAGATGGAAGAGACGTAACATACCAGTAACTACGTTAGGTGAGCTTTCCTAATCCTTACGGAAAGTTAGGGCATAGAAGCAATTTTGGTGCTGACCGCCATTTGTACCTGATGTGTTGGCCTGCTGAGATGGTCAGCCTACTGGAGCTGATGGGGTGGTAGATTGTGATCTCCCTCGCCTTGCTGATAGGCACTTCCTAAGTCTGTTTCCATGCTATCCACACCCAAAACAACCCTCTCGTCCTTGAAGGCATTCTCCCTGGTGATTCCTACCACACTTGGGGTATGCTAGATACTTATTCCCGGTACTGTGGTCCTGATACTGAGTGCTAGATGACCCACACCTTCGATCTTGGCGGGACTGAAAGGTTGTGGCGCTGGCTGAACTGGCTGCTGGGGCTCTCTACTATGGTGGGCGACTACTATGTGGACCTCTGATGGCTGAATCTAACTGGCCAGTGCTTGCCCGTTTGTTCTTTCGCTCCATATCCTTAAGCTTTTTAGCCTCAATCTGCTGGGCCTAAACAATCAAGCTAGAAAGATCCATGTCATTAATCAGCATCGTGGTCTTGCACTCCTTGAGGACCAGATTTGACACTCTATTTACAAACTTCAGCATGTGAAACCTTGGCTCAGCTACCATCTCTGGAGCATACTTAGATAGCCTAGTAAAATCCAGAGCATACTCCTCCACTGTTCTGTTTCCCTGTCTCAAGTTCAACAACTCTGTCATCTTTGCTTCCCTCAACTCCTGAGGGAAAAATCTATCCAAGAAAGCTGTGTGGAATTCTTCCCACTCCACTGGTCCTGCTTTGGCTGGCCACCTCTCTTTCCACTGTTCACGCCAGACCTGAGCTACCCCTTTGAGCTGGTAGGCATCCAGATCAGCACTCTATGAGGAGCTAACACCCATAATGCGGGTGATCTTCCTGACCTAATCTGTGAACTCCTGGGGATCCTCCCCTACTTTGGATCCCAAAAAAGATGGAGGGTTCAGACAGGTGAAGTCCCGCACCCTCGCAGCCACCGTGGACCAGTTGGTGTTCATCGGCACCACCTGCTGGTTCTCCTGGTTGGTGACTGTTTGGGCCAGCAGTTGAATGGCCGCCCTGAATTCGGCGGTAGACACCGAATCATCTTAAGGAGCTATCGGGGCTGGTGGGGCAGGTCTGTTGACATTACCGACCCTTCTTCCATTACCGCGTCTGGGAGGCATGGTTCACTAAAATGAAACAGAGCACGAATTAGGAGGGCATTTTTGGAATTGAACTTTAACGCATGATAAAGAGTATGAACAAAAGGGAGTTTTCCTACTAACATCTCGTAGCCTCCTCATCATAAGTGTGGCGCACTTCACACTCATTAAAAGGACTCTACTTAAAGAGGCTTTCAGACTTTTTGAGGATACTCTAAACCTAGTTCTCTGATACCAAGTTTGTCACGCTCCGAGATTATACCCTGGACGCAACACAGTACTTTAAGTCACAAATGACACCAAGTCAACCCTTGATCTATCATACACTGGTATTCTAAGTTAAACATGCACAACGAAATTTTGAAATAATAACATAAAAGCATTTCTATGAAATATAAGATAAAACTCAAATCATGAAATCTAAACATCTGCAGTCTGAAAGCCTTCTAACTGATGAGTTGCTGGGACAAGCCCCCAGCTAACTCTAAGTCTAATTGAAAATAATAACTCAACTGAAACAAAGTAAAACAAGGCCCTCAAATGATGAGGACTCAAACTTCGGCCGCAGTGGAGGAGGATCTGAATCGCAACGAATAACGATTCTAAGTCTGGGAACCTGTAGTTGTATCATGAAATGATACAACATAAAAGTATGCATCAGTACATTGAATGTGCTGAGTAAGTACGAGAAAACATATCTGAATATAAAGTCTGAACTGAAATGACACGCAATGACCAACAGATAAGCTGAACTGAACTACTGATGTAAACTGAAATGGTCAAGATGACCCTGTCTGATGGTCAAAGACATGCCCTAAGTCTAAAATACTGAGTCTAAGAAACCACACCTAACTGATCTGAATTGAACTGAACTATCAATAATTGTGATTGAACTAAAATGACTAGTGGGAAAGTATATAACCGACATATAACCACGTGAGCTAGATGTGGAGTCCGATGTATACACCCCACTAGTAGGACCCAATATACCTTGCCAGGGTATAAAGGTATGGACTGGGTGATCACAAAAGTCTGGGCTAATCAGGCCAAGTAATATTGTAACCTACGCTGACAACGTAGTTTTGGGAACCTAGGTATGTTGGAACCCCGACCTGTTAGGTGCTAAGTGCTACTCCCATTGAAAAACCTAAACTAAACTACTAAGTTGATAGCTCGAAACTGGGGTCCAAGACTAGCTAGGGACATATAACTGAAACTACCCTGAGAGTCTTATCGGACCAAATTCTGAAACTGGGCTCTAGATTGGTCAGAGCTACTTATCTAGAAATGTCGTAACTGTCAAAGAACAAACTGCGACTGAACTGGGGTCCTGGGGCAGGTCAGAGCTATATAACTAGAATGGGATGATCACCTAATGGACCAAATAACTGTAATCTGAGTCTGATTCTGATAACTGAGAGACACCACTGACACCTCAGAATAAGACTGAATTCAAACTGATCAGTTGAAAATTTTATGACTGATTCTGAAGAAATTCTACGTTCTGACTGGATGGTCTACTAAGATGCTAATAGAGAACACAACTCATTCCAATAACACGAGAATTTAATAATATGACGAAATTTCAAGAATTTAAAGGGGTTTCATCCAACAAGGGAAAATCATTCTCCTCAATGGAATAATTGCACACACACACACATATATATATAATAAGAATTTCTAGGATATTCAGCTCAAAACATACTTTTCAAAATAGATGGAATTTAATACGCACTAATCTGTACTTGAAAATTTAGGGCTATAAATCACCTTGGAAATAACAACAACTAATTATGTATGAATTGATAAAAATCATATGAGTACTAAACATGGATAATAACCCAATTGAAACTAACGAGAATCAACATGAAAATCTCTACATATTCAAAAATCTCAGGGCTAAATTGATAGGAAAATTATGGGAAGATTTTTGGGGACACAAGGGAAGGACAATTCCCTTGTTAAATTCCCACATACCTGACTAAAATTCCCCCAAAGAAGAAGACTTGAACTTCTATGATGGAGGAAAACCCTAAGCTTGCTTGAGAGTTTCTTGAGAGGGGTTTCGATAAATTTTTTGAGTGTAAATGTGAGAATGGGGGGAGGAACCATCCAAACCCTCTAATAAGTCTGAATGTACGTTCAAAACAACGTATTTTCGAGCTTAGGAGAATAGGAAATTACTAAATAGCCCTTAGAAAATTCACTAGGAAAAACTGTCAGGTGACCTAACGGGTCGTGGTGGCTGACCACGACTTGTGGTCACTCCCGTCAGGTACACTGCCTAGGCTCCCCAGTAGGTCACCATGAAGAACCTAATGAGTCATGGTCACCATTCTTGGACCACACTAATTCACTGCTGAAGATTTAAGTGTTAAGTTGGTAACGAGTCACCTAACGAGTCGTTACCACTGCCGATGACTCGTTGTGACACTTGTTAGGTGCACTGGCTAAAAATTGATTAGAGCTAGTAACGGGGGACATAACGAGTTCGTTATAGGTGACCATGACTCGTTGTCCCCACCCATCAAGTACACTGACCAACTTATAAATTTCTCGACCCAGGCCTGACCACGAGTGACTTAACGTGTCATGGTCAGTGACCACGACTCGTGAAGTCCCTCGTTGGGTACACTGTCTACCTTCTTAAAATTATCAAACCTCCTTCTCAAGGCTCACCTAACGAGTCGTGGGTTCACTTAAGGACTCATTAGGTTGGTCGTCCTGTAGCTTTTCTACAACTTTTCCAGATTTCCAAATTTAAGTCCCAAAATTAGATTTTGAGTTTCTGGGGCATTACACAACCTTACCTTTAAAGATACATAACGTCACATATACACATATAATGTAGTAAAGGAATAGATCATGGTTCCCACAATAAGGGGACTTCTGACTCAATTTATAACTATGACACAATTGGAAGTAACACATATTTCGCTTCACATTAAGTTGTTCCACACATGATTAATGATTCAAAATCAATATCATGCCCTTTTGTACCTTTTGGAATAATGATAATTTCTTCAATATGAGTTTTCAAACACAATATTATTGGCCCTTTCGATAGTTTATATTCGTGCTTGAACAACGAGGATAGGATGCCTTAACATACCTTATTTCGATAAGCTTTCTTTTGTCGCTTCTTTCTTTCAACAACCAGAATTTATCCCCTTCAATTACTTGAGTTTATAACCAAATGATAAGGCTGTTTCAAGTCAATATATCCAGCCAAAACATCATACCAACAGCAGCCACAACAACAACACAGAAGGCAACATTTTAGCATAACATTGCAGCTTGTTCTACACATTTTTAAGGAAAGAATGAAAGTAGGAAATTACCTAAATTACTTTGTAGTAAACTCACATCAATATGGAGTCTTCTAGTAACACACAACTACAACTACCTTAAAAAATGAGCAGTAACCTTCAGCAAGATCGCATCGGAAAATGGCAGCCAAACTTAGCGCCCAACTTCTAGTTTCAAACTAGGATTCTTGCAAGTTTGAATACTAGAAACACTTACCTTTTGGTAGGGGGGTTATTCTTGGTTAAAATAGGATTATTTTACTTCAACTTCTTTTCCCAAACGCAGCAACCCTGTTGTCCCAAAGGCAACAAAAATAGTTCACAAACACATCAAACGCACCTCCAGCTTCTAGTCCTTTACCCATGAATTAAAGAAAGATTAGTAGTAGAATTCTTACACTTCTTTTACTTGTATTTAATCCCTTAGGGAGCATATATGTAGCTTGTAACTGCTTCAAAAATGCAGAAAATTCACCACAACAATACTGCCCAAACGCAGCCAAAACAACCACCAACACATCATCTTTACCTTGTTATTGATCTCCTTCACTTAGCTTGAGTTTTAATGGAGTTTAGCTTGGTGTTTTCCCTTGATCTTTGTTGGTTTAGTTTCTGAAAAATAGAGAGGATATATTCACTTAGCAAGCAGCTCCTTTGGGTTAAGGATAAGAATGAAAAATTACACTTTAAAATGTGAAATATAAAGGGTGAGGCGGTGGAAACTTTTTAAGGCAGTGGGTTATGTCATCACTTGACAGTATCCCAGTAAAATACCTATAACTTATTAGTCCGAACTCCGATTGATGAGAGATTTAATGTTCTGAAATCTAGACTCAAATACCTTTGATTTGAAAGGTTATAAGACTCCTAACTCATTATAAATTGAGAGATATGGTCATTTAAAATTTATCCTCACTTATGAACTTCACATACTCTTCTCTTTTTCCTTCATACATGTTTCCCTCCTCATCTATGACCAATATACAGCTTGTACTTCTCTTAACACAGCATACACATATCAAATAATTACCAAAAATTTTCTGGGGTGTAACAATATATTTCAAAACCTTTGTTTGAAGAAAGTTGAACAAATATTTTCGATACTTAGGTATATCTGAGGTATCACTTGGTCTATGAGAATTACCCGAAGTCGATCCCGGTAAGCTGGAATATAAATGTGGAAAAATCTTATTAAGAAAATACTAATTGTTGGCACCAACTAAAGTTGACATGATTCTCTCTTCACTTCTTCATTTTCCAACATTCTTTACAATAAAAAAATAAATAACTTCTACTTTATAGGTGCCCACCTTCTAATACAAGCATTTTAATTTCAATTCAGACACCCACCTTCTAATACATGCATTTTATTTTCAGTTCAGACGCCCTCCTTCTAATACGAGAATTTTATTTTTAGTCCAGGCCCCTCCTTCTAAAACTAATATTTTATTTTTAGTTCGGACGCCACCTTCTTATGCGGGCATTTTTTCCAGTCAACACATTTTACAGGCTCTCACCTTCTAATATGGGCATTTTATTTTTAGTCTAGATGCCCACCTTCTAATATGGGAATTTTATTGTCATCCTAGTCGCCCACCTTATATTGCAAATATTTTACTCTCAACCGCATTTTACAGGTGTACACCCTCTTCTGTGGGTATTTTACTTTTAAGTACATTTTATAGGTACGTACCTTCTATTATTGGTATTTTATGTTCAATACATTTTATAGGAACCCACCTTATGATGCAGGTATTTTACTTTTAAGTACATTTACAGGTGCTCACCTTCTAATGCAGGTATTTACTTTCAAGCATATTTTACATGTGCCCACATTCTAATGCGAGTATTTTACTTTCAAGTGCATTTTACAGGCGTCCACCTTCTAATATGGGTATTTTACTTTCAAACACATTTTACAAGTGCCCACCTTCTAATGTAGGTATTTACTTTCAATATATTTATAGGTGCCTACCTTCTAATGCAAGTATTTTATTTTTAAGCACATTTTATCGGTGTCCACTTTCTAATGCGGGTATTTTACTTTCAATTACATTTTACAGGTGCCCACCTTCTAATGCAGGTATTTTATTTTAATATATTTTTCAGGAGCCCATAGACAACAAGTATTTTAGTTTTATTTTCATGTAGATTTTACGGCTCACCTTCTAATATGGGTATTTTAATTTCAATACATTTTACAAGCATCCATCTTTAAATACAAGCATTTCAGTTTTATTTTACAAGCACCCACCTTCAAATGCGGGTATTCATTCAAGGCTTTAGCATACGAACTGTAGTATTCATCGAGATCTTGACATACAAACCATGAATCCACTACACTCAAGGCTTCGACACATAATTAGAGTTTTCATCAAAGTCTTGGCACACAACTTGACGCGATGCAAATATAATAGATCGTGTGGGAACCTATTCGACTCTAGTTCTATAAGAGAACCCTTATATAAAACGCCATTTTTTATCACAATAATAGAGTCAAGAAAAATAACTAAACTTTGTACAAAACAAAATTGTCAACTTATAATCATACAAGTGTTCCCAAAATTGACTCTTCCTAAGGATCTAGTCTGAACAGGTACAAGAGCTCTAATTAAAATACTAACAAATAAAAGACACAGCTTCTCTTGTGGAAGAGTGCAGAAATTGATGTTGAACACCACCATATCAATCAGGGAAAACTTCAATCCTCTACAACCTACATCAAAGGGCATTGCAACTGTAGTATTAGTACATCACACATACTGGTAGGCATATGTTATACCCTGAAAGCCCTAAGATCAGACCCGAGAGTTGAAACGGAGAAAACATAATTTTCTGCATCAGGTCATAGAACGAGTCATCTTGTGACTCCTCAGGATGACCACGAGTTGTTAAGTGACTCATGGTGGGGAGTTTTACTTAAGATGGAAATTCAAGTTTTGAGTGACCACGGGCATGGGCGTGAGTCGTGGTCAGCCCCACGACTCATTAAGTCATCCATTGTCAGGGATGGTTGAAGGAAGAGGAAGTTTGGGGCAGTGCACTTAACGGGTCCTCACCACGACTCTTTGGGAGCACCATGAGTTGTGTTGTCACCCGTGGTGACCCCCTGGTTATTTCTGCCAGTGTAGAGGATGAGAGGTGACTACGAGTTGTGGTCACCATTAAAGACCCGTTATGTTCCCCGTGATGAGCCCCAGTTGAAGTTTTGGCAGTGTACTTGATGACTTGTGGAGACGACTCATGACCAGTGGCAACGACTCCTCCAGTACCTCGTTGGGATTGGCAGTCTATTTTTCCCTGCGAGTTTAGTAAGGGCTTTTTCATAATTCCTATAATCCTAAGACCTAAAATATGTCGTTTTAAGCTATGAGTAGTGAGTTTTAAGAGGGGTAAGTTCATTCTAAGCTATTCCTATTCATGCATTCAAGATTAGGAGTCTAGAGAGGTGATCAAGCTTAATTTCTTCCAAGTTCTTCTCAGTTCTTCCTTGGGAAATCAGAGAAGTTGTAGAATCAGATTCTCTCAGGTGTGTAAGGTTATGAATGGGTGAAATTCTTCACACCCATGCCCAATCCCTCTCCAACTCATGAAAATCTATATGTTGATCCTATGGGGTTTTAACCCAATGCATGAATTTCCTAAATTTTTACCATGGGTATGATCTAAGCATGTTTCTATTATTGAATTATGATTCATGAGAAAGTTTTACAATATTTTCAATTATGAATCATGTTTTTAAGTTTTATAAATTATGATGCCCATCCATTAAAGTTCATAAAAATTGAGATCTATGATGTATGTTCATGTATGATGAGATATTTATGATGAAAAACATGTTTTCAAGTTACCCATGTCTATGATCATGTTTTCAAGTGAATCAAGTATTTTCAAGCATATTTAAGTATTGGGCAAGCCCATATGCTCAAATATGATTTATGATTTCATGAATTAGCTTACCACATGGTTTTGGAGTCAAGACTCCCAATTATGTTCAAATTGTGGTATGATTTGAGCCAAGGCTCCTAATCTATGATTTCAGATTTTGTATGTATATGATTATTCAATTTCGTCACTAGACGTTGGTCAGCTTCGTAGAAAAATAATGGAGAGAATATGCATATTTTTGGGAGTAGAGTCTAGCACCGAGTAGACTAAGGATCAGTCAGTCATATGCCTCATAACTACGAGCCAACGTAGGTATGATCAGATTATTTGGGACCTCCTTTGTGAGCGTTCCCCTTCCCCAAGGGGCCTTCAACTTGATATCGATATCATGGTAGCATCTTTAGCCCTGACAAGACTTTAGACAGCTCTGCCCACTTGAATGTGATAGTCGGGACCATGTAAGCTCTATTGTGGTAGTGTCAGTTATATNGATTTCAGCGTTGGGTCATTCGATTCAGTCATGATGTTCAATTATGTTTAGATCATGATTCCAGAAAATAGCATACAAGCCATACTGTTAGATTCTTCTCTTGATTATGTTTTAATTAAACATGTTTTAATGATTTTACTTACTTAAGCGGTTTTACTTACCTTGCATACTCGTTACATTCCACGTACTGACCGCATACTCTATGTTGTATCATTTTATGATACAGGCTCCGATCTTTAGACTCAACCCCGTCATTAGCCAGTTCCGGAGTTAGCATCCAATCTCTATTGGTGAGTCCTCATCTGTCGAGGGCCCCTTTCTATTCAGTTATGCTTACATATTTTCAGTTTCATACTTAGAGAGTTAGTTGGGGTCTTGTCCCATCAACTCATCAAAAGTAGAGACTTTTTAGACATAGATTGTATTCATCTTCAGACTCATGTTGTATGTTCAGATTTTATGTTATGTTTAGACTTCCTCTATTATTATTATGTTGATCTTCCGCTTTTATTAATTGAGTTAAAAGCTATGTTCATGCCATGGGTTGAATTGGAGTCCCTCGGGGTCCCTTGTCCCGTGTCTCGATCTGGGCCCATGTTCGGATCGTGACTGCATCATCAGTTGGCTAAAAGTAGTTCAAGCAACAATATAAAATTAATATGCAATCAACAAATCAATTTTTTAGAATAACAACTCATCAAGTTATCAACCCCATCACTTTCCCTCTATTCACCCATATTATTTAATGATACACCCATATTTCATTACTTGATGTTAGCCATAAGGTTGGCCTGCATACTATGTTGGCCTCGCTGCAGTGGTAACTGGACTGTTGTTGCGGTCTCGCTACAACGGGAATTCTACTGCTGTAGCAGTACTGCTCTAAGAAGTAACTCCACTTTGTTGGTGACCTCTACTTTTCAATACTTCATTAATTACATATCGTCTAATATCTTCCAAATATTGCAACAGCTACGCTTGATTAAATATCGAGTCTCCAACTTTTCATCATAACACAATTATTCATCCTATTCCCCTTTTTAACAAAATATTCTCACAGTCAGGATCAGTCTAGCAACAACACATACACATGTTCACCAACAATTTAGATTGCAAACATTAATTTTTCAACAAATAAACTCATCAACATCAAGGCTTACAATATAAGTAAGACATGATTATATAGTAATTTCATGTACACACAGAACATCCAAGTAGATTGACATGTCATATCAATCTCATATCATCATATGTTTATACACAATATAGTAGCATCTCTGTACACATATAGGTATCATACTTGCCATCTCATATTATACCTGTCGCTTTTCTTGGTCACACAGCTATATGTATATGATATGTCGGGAATTAACAATATATCTTTACTTCATTTCATAAAATTTTTCATGTCTTTAGGAGTTAAATTAGGTGGAAAATAACCTCATTATGCTATATTTTAGGTACCCAAGGAAAATAAAGATGAGAGGTGTTAAAACTAGAAAACTGTCCAAAAGATGTGAAAATGGATGGACCGTCTGTCTGATATATGATCCACATGATCAACCAACCAAGTCCAGCCAAATATTCCAAACACTGAGTTGGAAGAGTCCCCAAATGACGGTTTGAAGGATGGGTCTTCTTTCCAAGAGACAGTTTGTCAATTGAACAAAGGACTCTGACGAGGTAGAATAGAATTCTAAAGTACGGTACAAAAGACGGACCATCTTTCTAGACGTTCCATTGATCAATAGATGAAAAGCTATGGACAAAATTCAAATTGTAAAAGACGAAGTAAAGCACGGTCTGTCCCTGCATACCTGGCACCTCTGAGTTTTAATTATTTGGGCTTTTTGGGACATAGTATAAATAGATTTTTTCCTTGTAATTTTTATAGAGCTTTTCAATTATATTTTTAGTAGAGAGTGTAAATAGCTACTTTGATTTAGTTTTCATTGTAGNAGTGTAAATAGCTACTTTGATTTAGTTTTCATTGTAGATCTTAGATATTAGCTTGTAATTTGATGATTCAAGTTCCTCTCTTCTCCAATTTCAATTTCCACTGGTGAGTATGTCTAATTACTCTCTTTCTCTACTTTTTCTTACCGTGGTTAACTAAACCCAGATCTACGGTTGTGAACCTAATTTGGTTTGAAACCTAATGATCCTAATTTGGTAACATTGAGCTTGAGCTTATGAACATTTGATCGATTATTGATTTGTAGTGTGTGATTGGTGGTGAGAGCCACCCAATCCTGCCCAATTACCTTTATGATGCTTGAAAGAGCAAATTTAGGTTGGGTTAGCATCAATCCACAATATCTCAAGGTATAACCCTTATTTAATGGATTTTTCTAGACATAGGTTGAAATTCAATTAACAACAAGCTATTGGGTCAAAGGGAGTTCTCTTCAATTTAACAAAATTGAAGTAGATTGATACCTATGGTGCTATTGAAAGATATCCTTGGCTGCCTAAGCCACTGACTGTATGTTCAACTATAGCCCATTCTCAATATATCCAAATTGGATGATTTAGGGGGATCGACTCATAATTGGGGTCACTTCCCTAGAGTTGTCTTAAATTGATTACAACCCTAGATATTTGCACTCTATAGATGTAGTTTAATTTTATAAATCTCAATTTGAATAGACTCTAATCTTGCAATACTACATTAATTAGTACTAGACAGAGTGGGCTTAGCATAGTCTATGTGGGATTCGACTCCAACTCCTTTTTTTGGTTCTATATTTGCTGTGATAATTTACACTACCTGAGATTGGGAGTGAATTTAAATGACATTACATATTATGGAATCATTACCGGGGACTACGACATAAGACCTATCTAGCGCTATTAGTCTAGTTTTCTTGCTTGGACCTATTCTATTACCTTTTCTTTTAGTTTTTTTTCTGATTGATACAGGATCATGACCTCTCTTCCATCTTGAGACTTGGAGAATGTGTTTGCGAAAGTCAACAAGGAAGTTAACTACACAAGTGCCATCATTCCACTAAGGGTGAATGCTTCATCATTCAAGATAGACAGAAGCATCTACACCATGCTTAAGGAAGATGGGTAGTTTCACAACTCCACAGACAACGACCCTCATCACCATTTGAAGAATTTCTTAGAGGTGTGCAACCTCCACAAGCAACATAACATTTCGGATAATTCTATCCGAATTAGAGTGTTCAAATACTCTTTGGCCGGTGAGGCATAGGAATGATTCCACAGACTACCTTCAAACTCGATCCTTACATGGTAGGAGTTAGTGAGTGTCTTCTTGAAAAAGTGGTTTCCATATAGCAAAAAGGCAGAGCAATGTGAAAAAATATTTTATTTTCAGCAGCTCCTAGGATAGCAATTATTTGAGGATTTGGGAAAGATTCAAGAAATACATACTTTCCAACCATGGGTTTCTAGACCACATTATTCTTGAAAAGTTTTAGACTGAGTTGGATTCTTTGACACAGTCTATGGCAAATAACACTGCTGGAGGATGCTCCATGGACAAGACATTCAACAAAATTGTCATCATATTGGACCGAATTGCAAAACACAAATATGCTGGCATAAAAGGGATCATAGTAGAGGGCTCAATATGGGTACTCCATCATTATCTCACTTGATGAAGGAGAATCAGGAGCATGATGGCTGCCATGGCAACCAACATAGCCCTTCTCACCAAGACGTTAACCGAGTCTGAGGTAAAAAAAGGGACATATTATTGATGAGACCATAACTGGTGCAAAATATGGGCATGGATGCCCCTCCTCTATCTCAATATCATTCATTCCAGAAGCTACCTTTTATGCAAGTTGAAGACACCAACTAAGTTGGAAACTCATCCGGTGTCTATAGACCGCAATATCAACAAGGACATACCTCTTCTTCGTATCAAGGGAAATGAAAACCTCAACCACAAGGTCAATGTAATATTATCCAAGATATGATTATGGTGGTCAAAATCAGGGGATACAATGGTGCAAAGTTTCAGAATTGAGGCTCGTCTTCTTATGTTCTACCGAGAGGTCCCCTCTCTAAATCTAAAAATTGGGGAGAGTCTTTCTCATGATCATGGGGGATCAAAGCTTAAAGAGATATTGGAAAAGGTGCTTCCCAACCAGGAGAGATCGGAAGCTTGCCTCAAGAACCTCATGGAGACTGTAGGCTTTCACACAGCTTCCATAAAAAATTAGAGTAGCAGGTGTGGGATCTTTCCTTGACCAAAATCCAACGAAAAAAGGCCATCTTCCTAGTGACACTGTGGTGAATTTGAAAGGATATATAAGGCCTTCCAATTCTCAATGTATGGCCATTGTAACAATGAGTGGCAATATTGTGCAACACTTGAATATTGAGGTTGAGGATGGCGTGGTTGCAAATGAGTTTGATATTGTGCTTAAAGTTGATGACCAAGTGGAGAATCCTAAAAATACTTTTGATGATGAGAAAGTTGAAGGTGGAGTCATAAAGCCACCGTTGAGGAAACTGAAAGATAGTTTTGTTGCTCCAAAAGAGAGAAGGAAGGCCAAGGGAGATGTAGATGACTTTTCTAAATATTTTCATCCGCTTGATCCTACTTTTCCACAAAGAACAGCTCAAAAATCTCTTGATATGAAAGTGGCAAAGAATATTGAGCGGTTAAAAGAAGCAATACTCCGGGTATCATTTATAGATGCCATCAAAAGATACCCAATTTTGCTAAGTATTTAAAGATGTTGTTGAAAATAAAGCTGTCGTGTGACAAGGAGAAGCTGATTTTTGTGACACACCGAGTGAGTGATATCATCACCGGCACATGTGTTGAGAAGAAAAGAGATTCGGGAGAATTTATCATTCCTTGTAGGATCGGTAGATATGACTACTTGTATGCCCTTTGTGATAATGGGGTGACTATTAATCCGATGCCTTTAACTATTTAAAAATGATTACGTTTGCCCATGTTGAAGTCCACCTCTATCCAACTCTAAATGATCAATAAGACAATAAGACACCGGTAAGGGTGGTGGAAGATGTGTTGGTTAAACTCAGAAAGTTTGTGCTTCCGATTGGTTTGTGGTTCTTGACTGTGATTTGGATTTGGGATATTCCCCTTGATCACGGGCAAAAATATCATGCCCGTGATACGCTTTACAACTTGAATTAGTCGTGTTGTCTAAGTTATTTTATACATTTTCATGTAATTTTATATA
>JACEIK010007690.1:0-37490 GCA_018107945.1 Datura stramonium
TCCAGTCCCTGTGGGATCGATACTTGGCTTACTTGAGCCACTTACTACTTGTTCGACCACGTGCACTTGCGTGTAGTCATCCAGACACCCGAACACCTGTCCCCTAAGCCCTATGGGGCCTTCATGAGTGATATCACACCTTTCATTTTTCATACTCTTTGCAAGGTATGGATGACCTCCCGATTAGGTTTACATGTCGGGCTCCATGTGTGCTCATATGGGGTATGTCGGTTGTAGAAATCTCCCATTTTCCTCATTGTTTTAAGGTATGCATGATTATGTTCTTTTAGCTCAAGTTATGTATTATGAAATGTCTTCTCACATGTTATGACTATGATAGGTTTACGAATATTTTGGAAGTATTGAGCCTTACGATATACTTTTTCAGTCTTATGATCATGATGTCTCCACTCATATAATTTTTATGTTTTTCAGCATTGTTTTGCATACCTTACATAATCAGTACCTTCCAAGTACTAACCCACATATTTTCAGGATCCGGTTCACAGGTTCAGCATCCTTCCTAGCTTGCGCTCAGTTCTGCTCTCAACTTCCAATGGTGAGTCCTCATGATTCGAGGGCTTCATGTTCGGACCTTATTTACCTTTTATTTTCAGAATGTTGGGGTTAGTTGGGGTCTTGCCCTTTCAACCCGTCTATTATGATTAGAGGCTTTCAGACCGATGGGTAGTATTCAACCTTTTATGTTTGCATCTTGTAATGTTGTTTCTTATATCTCATGTTACGATTTTCAGTTAGCTCATGACTATTAAGTTAGCTTTCCGGTTTATGCGTATGAATTATAGATATGCTCACGCCATGTGTTGGCTTGGAGACTTTTGGGGCTCCTTTTCTTGTGTCTACAATTCGGGTGTACTCTCGGGTGGTGACATGCTATGGAGGAGAAACCTTCCACAAACCGTCGGTAATAGCCTGCTAAGCCCAGGAAACTCCTGATTTCAGTAGGAGAGGTAGGTCTGGGCCAATCCTTCACTGCTGCTATCTTATGAGGATCAACTTGTATCCCTTCACCTGAGACCACATGATCTAAGAAAGTGACAGACTTCATCCAGAATTCACACTTGCTGAACTTAGCCAATATTGGCGATCTCTGAGAGTTTGTACTGCTAACCGTAGGTGATTGGCATGATCTTCCTCATTTTTGGAGTACACCAGAATATCATCGATAAATATGTTGCGCTCTAGTGCACTCGCAAGCGTATGCGATCATACAAGTAATATAATGGCCCTTTTTAAGAGCCCGATATCGAACCCACAGGGACTTGACCAATTCAGTGAATTATTAAGTTCAAGTGTAAGATTAACCTTCACAAGTGTTGATTATAAAAGTTTTTGGTAAATTATAATTAAGTTTTACGGTGGCCACAAAACAATCTAGAAACAATATAAGAAGCAACTAGAGCTAAGGACGGATAATCATGCAATGCTACACTTTGTAATGGTTCACGTATGAAATTATCAATTGTTGTCTCACATAGTTGGAAATGCGATGTTCATGGTCTTTTGAGCCTCTAAACATGACAAACTAGCCTCACAACTACATTGTTGAGTGGGGATGTGACATCCTAGTCGTGGGCAATTCAACTACATGGATGTGGTTTACGGGGTTTGTGTTCTTGATTAGGGACTTTCGTACCTCTAATCATTTAACCTAGCTTAACTTCACAACTACTTCTACAAGTGGTGGAGTGACAATTCTAAGCTAGTGTCTTTCTATCATCCCGTTTTATCAACCAAGAAAGACAATCTAGGTATATTATTTATCCTAATTGCGAATCATATCGAAAGTTAATAACTTGCTCCCCTACGCCTTATGTTCTTGCCAAGGGTTACTTTCTTCAAGCTTTTTACTTAGCTTACATGTATGTTTTCATGGTGATCAAGCATAAAGACAACCATAATAAGGAATGTAAGACAAAAAAACAATTAACAACTCAAACCAAAACGAATTCATGTATTACAATAATATAACATGTTCGAACCCTAAAGAAGGTTTTAGCCACTCATGTTCGTACAACAACTTAAAAACATCTTTAAAATAGAGTAATTTAATAAGAATAGGTAAAGAGAATGTAAAATTAGTGAACCCTAGGTGAGTTCCTTCACTTCTCCCTTCGCTCCTCTACGATTTCCAGAAAATATTTCGTGACCAATGATTTTAGGAGCTAAGGGTTCAATTTATACTAATTGAAAAATTGCAAAAAATCTGCCTTTGATAGAGCACGCCTCCATGTCACGTGAGGCTATTACGAGATTTTCCTCCGTGCCATGTAGCAACCACAGATATTACTGGATGTGTCTTCTCGGCAGGTCTTGCGCGAGATATCAC
The DNA here is from genome assembly GCA_018107945.1 of Datura stramonium. Classification (NCBI taxonomy): domain Eukaryota; kingdom Viridiplantae; phylum Streptophyta; class Magnoliopsida; order Solanales; family Solanaceae; genus Datura; species Datura stramonium. Next base: position 2,351 of record JACEIK010007690.1, read on the forward strand.
GCGTCGCCTGGGCCGTGGCACGTCAGTTGGTCACACCATGCACCTTCCATGACACATTGCCATATCAGCGCAGGGGCACTGGATGGTACTACTCGCGCGACATGGCATGGCGTTGCACGGCCCTCAGCGTGTAGCTTGTGTTGCGTGGCACGCTGCCCTTTTCGGCAGTCCCTATCTTTAGCCTGCCATGTTGCCTTAATTTGCCATCGAGTCCGAACTTCATTCCTTTGATCTAACCATCATATTTTAGTCCCTCACATGCATTTTACACCTGGGCTCAAAATAAGTACTAATCATGTTGTTTAGTGCATACTCCAAATTTAAACAAATCACATAAAAATGTAAGATGATAATTTGACAAACCCGACTAAATTAAGCTAAAATAGCACTTGGGAACATAATTAGGCCGAAGATCACTACCCTACACTTAAAGACTTGTTCCTCCTCAAACAACTCTATTACATCTCATGCACATGAAGACAACATATAGCTAATTGAAGCAAGATAATACAAGCTACGACTACAACGATTGTTTTTAAATAGCAAGTTAAAAATATAGCATGCACGGTATAACCCTTAAAATCAAATATAACTATGTTAAGACTTCTTAGCCTCAAGAATGAACTCTAAATCTCAACAAACTCATGTGAATTAACTGATCAAGAAATCCGACATGAAATTTATCTCATTAAAACATGTGCCTCACAAACAAGAGAGTTACCCATTTTCGCCCTTATGTTTTCAAATTATAACATTAGGGGTATATGGATAAGAAATATGCTCACTCACAAATAATTACATGCCATGTGTATTGACCTACAATCTTGCCCTTAGTATTTTACTCCACTAATTTAAGAATGTTAAAAGTAAGATCAACTAGACTTATCAGGTTGTAATGTAAGCTACGCTGGTAGGTACTATTATGGCTAATAATAGTGACTATCTTCCCTAAGTTTCGCCTTTTAATACACCACACTCCTTAAGAACTTCTATCCTCTTACTTCACCTTTATACTTTCTTCTCCCATTTTCCTCTTTTTGTTTCCCCCATTTCTTTATGCACATTTAGCTTATTAATAAGGAGTACGTAAGAAACTTTTCCTTTGATTTCCTTTCTTTTTCGCTATTTTCTTATTTTACCCCACAACTCTTATTCATTTTTAAACAAGTGCACCTCTAGTCTTCTTCTCAACTCACATCTACTATTTTCCTTCTTCTTTCACTTTCACTCCTTCACTTCTTTTGCAATTTCACATAAGCTCTTAGGAGCTTTGGATCAAATTCAAGCCTAATGAAAAGAAAGGATAAGCTCATTTTGTGGCTATAAAGGAATAGGCTAAAGGCTCAATAGAGCTAACAAGGACCAACATTCAAGGTAGGTAGAGGGATAAAAATTAGGCTCATTCAAATAAATGCCTAAATCATGTCCTACAATCGACATCCTTCATTTCGTTTTGTATACACACCAGAAAAGTTCTAGATATACAATATCATGGACTATTCAAATGCCATACACTCACAGCACATGCTCAATTCAAGACAAATTCAACAGACTCTTAACTCAGCTAATCACAAGAATGCAACATTCAAATTTACACACATCGTAGTCACATTCAAGAGCCTAGGTTTCGAAACAACATTATACATATGCTAACACATTTCAACATTTATAACACTTGCATCTCACAATCATCCATAGCAAATAACAGGAACATCACAACTACGGGTTCAAAAATAAAAACCTATAGACTAATTTTCCTCAAGATGGTCATCCATCCATCGTCGTGAACAATCCATAACTATGACTAAACAGCCTATGTACAAACAAAAGAAAAATTTTAGTTCATCGATTCAAAGTGCCCCCCCCCTCGGAAAAAGAAACTGAAGAAAAACCAACAAGTGGATGAATCATGCTCAACTCAAAAAATTCTCATCAACCAATACCATATCAAGAACCCAATTTCACCCGGTTCATCACGCAAATAATTTTGAAATTTCCTTCACCCCACACTTGAATCACGATATGTCCCCAAAGCATCAATTAAAAGTAATACAGGGGTGAGAAATACTCCCTAAGGGCTCTAGCCCAGCTAAAACATGTTTTTCTTCATTTTTGTACAAGTGGGTTATCCACCCCACACTTTTCCTCTTTTATGCTTCTTAGCTTCCTCTTACAGCGGTCTCGCATCTCCCCTCCATCTGTGTTAATTCACCATCAAAAACAACAACAAGATTAACATAAACAAAATCAACACAAAGGAAAAATAAAATTGTACCTGTGGTACCCTTGGGTTGCCTCCCAAGTAGCGCCCCCGATTTTACATCGCGCACAATGTGTACCATCCTTCTCAAAGATATCCTAAAACCCGCGTTACCTTTTATAGAACCATCTTTTTCTCTTTTGTTTTTTGAGGGAACAGCTTCCACTGTCGCTCTCTTCTTCCAACTTCTTTTCTAACCGAAGCCCTCCATCGATCTGAGCTAAGGCAATCATCCCAGTGGCCGTGAATCTATGGAATCACCACCCCACACTTAGCCTGACAACATACTAACCTTTAAGCAAAGGTTCATGTAGTGTGTGGGTGGGTTAATCTCTTGGTAGACCCGGAAGAGTTCTCTTCATAATAGACCCTCATTTTCAAGTGTCCCTACTCACATTATATTTGCTCTTCTAGTGGCCAAGAATGGTTGTTCCATGATCAAGGGTACCTTGTCATAAACTTTAAAATCAATTATGATGAAATCAACGTATACGAACTTGGCCCAATTTGATGAGAAGGTCCTCGATTATTCTATCTGTTACTTGAGACTTTTTAGCCGCCTGCAGCATCATTCGTGTTAGCCTTGGCTGACCCAACCCTAAGGTGTTAAACAAATATAGGGAAATTAGATTCACCGGCTTCTCCTAAATCACATAGAGCCTTATCACCTCAACTTTACCAATTTGTATTGGGGGTAAACTCTAGGTCTTTGAGCTTTTTCGGTATCATGCTAATTACTCAGGGCTGCACTTCTCAGTCGCCACCGCCCGAACATCCACCAACTCGACTTTATCGTCACTCACATCTTCAGTACTTAGCATACTTGGGCAATCCCTAAAAAGCATCAAGCAAAGGCAAACTTATGTGAAGTTCTTTGAAAATATCACAAAACTTTTTAAAGCATTTTTCCTCTTTGCTCTTTTTGAGTCTTTGCAGGAATGGTGGTGGTGTCCGTGGTTGGTTGTAATGATGATTGTGCATTTTTTTGCACAACACTCTAATTCTCTCCCTTATCGCTGATATCCCTTTCTAACCAACTCCACTCGCACCTCATTTCTCTTCTCTTTAAGTGGGTGCATCAGCCAATTGCCTGCCACTCCTCAGACTGATGGTGTTGACTTATCGGGGGTTTCTATCTATGTCACTAGGTAACCCTCCCTGAGTTCTCGTGTGCCGAGCATCTTCTACTTGACCCATAAGCTTCTCTAGATTATGGTGGTGATCTTGGGCAAAATTATTCCCAAGTGATACTCAAATGCTTCATTTAGTCTTGTTTATCCATCGATATTTGTGCATTCTCATGTAATCTATAGTTAAAATATGAATTTATACTAACCAATATGATAAGTGTTGTTTTGCAGGAAAAATGTAATTTTAGGAAGCTAAGATGCATGTTGGGAGAAATCGGGAATGGACTCGGAAGCGAGCAGTGGAAAAGGCCAAGGAAATGCAGCAAATTAAGGGGCTCCACGATAGAGTCAGGTGGTCACGCTATCATGAGGAATTCTACAATTAAAATTGGCCAAGTTCCAGTTGAGGTCCGCGGCCTCCGTGGCACGTTGACACAATTACCTGGAACATGGAATTCCAGTGAAGGTTCGCGTTGGAGCCGTGGCGCTTGAGACGGGGCACGTTGGGCATAATTACCTAGGAGGACCGGATTCTAGTAAGGGTCCTACAAGAAAGCCGTGTCACGGAGGCAGGGCTACGCGATGCACTCCGTGACACGTTGCTTGATATTTCGTGAAAAATTCCCAATAGTATAAATAACACACTTAGGTTCATTTTTTAATTATTCTCACTTAGCGAGTGCGACGTGGGTTAAGGTGCGTATTGAGGGACGAAAATCCTAGGTGCCATCTCTTCTCCTTTATTTCAATTGTTTAAAGGATTTACACTCATTTGATGATGTTTAATCCACAAATGAGTGGCTAAATTCACTTTGCTGAGGTTAAGAACAATTTTAGTGGAATGTACTTATTGATCATTTCCGGTTTTCATCTTTTCTTCCATGGTTGTTCTATTAATTCTCTGTTCTTACCGTATTAATGTGTGGCCAATGTTAATGTAGATATCTAAAAAGTCCAAGCTTTCACCCCTCGAAAGAGAAAGAAATTGGAAAGTTGTGAATTGGTAGGATATGACTTTTACTTAGTTTGGGAAAATTGAGAATTGATTTACCTTCAGAATAGAAATATATCTGAAAGTCGTATTAGTCAATTACGGAATCAGTTTTGTATGGCTAGAACAGAATTTCTTCTTATCGCTGTGGATGTAGGTGGAAGGTTCTTGATTCTAAGTTGCTAATACTTGAGTTTCAATCCATAGGAAATAATTCTTGACTAGCAACCGAAGGGAAAGATTAACCGAATTGTATCGGTAAATTACTTCCTTGCATGTTCGTTTTAGCCTCAAAGATGCTCATTACTATAGTTCGACTCAATTTGTAAATTTATTTGTAACTTATAAATATAGTAACAAACTCCCAAAGTCTTCTTTAAACCGTTGTCCGCATTTTTAGAGTTAAAGTTCATTGACACTTGGATTCAATTATTACCTTGGTCCAGTCCTTGTGGGATTGATACTGGCTGTTTTAGCCATTTTACTACTTGTTCGACCACGTGCACTTGCGTGTAGTCATCTAAAGACCCGAACAAGTTTTCGCGCCGTTGTCAGGGGACTCACAATTGGTAAAATTGTTTTCTTATGTTAGTTTACAATTTCATATTAGTGCTGACAACTTGATCTAGCCTGTCTTTTGCAAATATTGAATTCTATTGAACACTGCAAGAGACAGAGCCGGTGGATCTGGCTACTTATAGAGCCGAACGACAATTCCATCGTCAAAGGAGAGAAGCTCTATAGAGAAAAAGCTGCAGTTGCTTAGACAGACAATCCTGGAGCAACCACATAACTACCACTTTTAAGGGCAGTGTTAGTGCCCGAGGAAATGGCGCCTAGGCCGGTTCACGAAGTGGAACCTACATGCTAACAATGTTACACTACTCCGCAAACCTGAGCCAAGAGGGAGGTTCGAGCTTAAACAAAATATGGTGCAATTGCTGCACACCAGCGGACAATTCACAGGTCTCCCTCACGAGGATCCACAACAACATCTCCAAACTTTTTTTCGAGATAAGTGACACTTACATCCCCGCGCTGGAGTGTCATCCGATTACGCAGGTTTACATTGTTCCCATTTTCACTTTTGGGAGAAGCAAAGAGGTGGTTGAAAGCTGTGCCACCTAATTCCATCACCACGTGGGATGATCTTGCACGGAAATTTTTGATACTGCTCTTTCCATCCGGTAAAAGAGCAAGCCTTAGAAGTCAGATTCTAAGTTTTAAAAAAGAGAGGGGGAGAATCGTATCAATCTTGGGAGAGATTCAAATCTGGCGTTGCGGATTGTCCTCATTATCACCAATCCAATGATGTGCTGGTACTTTCATAGGGGGTTTGGAACCTACACAAAAATTTTTCTAGACTCAAGTAGTTGGGGGACAAGCATTAGAAAAGACTTATGAGGAGCTGTATATTTTGTTAAACCGTATTTCGCAGGGAAACCAGAGTGGAATGCGGACTCTTCAAGAGGAGGAACAAGAAAAGCAGCAGGAGTCTTGGAAGTGGATGGTTTTACAACTATCAGCGTACGTACTAACTCAAGCACGTAATCAACCAACACCCACTTCAACAATATGAGCTTGAATCAGTCTCAAGCCCCAGTGAATGTAGTGCAACAGATTTGGTGTGAAGTGTGCGGTAGTAATGAACACTCACTCGAGTGTTGTAGTGGAGCGAATCCCCGATTCAAGAAACTTTGCTGGCAATGTACAGAGAAATAATCACCAACAATATGGCAACAACTACAACTCTAATTGGAGGACTACCACCTGAATTTCTCTTGGGGTAGTAACAGCCATCAAGGGCAGAGTTCGAGTCATGGGGCGTAGAGAAATCAAGGAGGGCAAAAGCAGAACTACGGGCCGCAAAACAAATAAGCAACAATGCACCTCCTCCACCACCACGCCCAAGATTGAGGAAATGTTCAAAACGAGGATAGCTAACCAAGCTCAATTGCAGGCTGACTATGTGAAATTGGCAGCCGATGTAAAGAACAATCGCTTAGCTACTAAGGCACCGGAGTACCGCTTGGGCAACTAATCGGAGCTCAAAACACTGTGCCGAGAGGGAGGGAGCCGAGTGACACCGACCCCTATCCCAAGCAAGGAATGCAAAGGACCACAAGGAGTGGTCTATAACTCAAGGAGGTGGAACTAGAAAGACCACCTCAACAGTCGGGAGCAAAGTGAGAATGAGGGGAGCACAGTTGATGAGAGGGGGAAGAAGAAGGAAGCCGAACCGGTAAAGACCACTCACCCCCGTTCCTCAATGATTAAAGAAACACAAGGAGGAAGCGTGTGTTTCAAAAAGTTCATGGAGGTGCTTAAACAGGTACACATTAATTTACCTCTTGTTAATGTTTTGCAGGAGGCCAAGTACGCAAAGTATATCAAGGACATCGTGTGGCGATCAAAAGCAGATGACCGAGTACGCCACGGTGGCGCCTATGGAGGAGTGCCCTTCCTGATACAAAATAGGGCGTCCACAAAGCTCAAGGACCCTGGGAGCTTTATAATTCAAATTACAATTGCAGTATCCGAGCTATGGATTATGATTTGGGAGCGAGCATTAACTTGATGCCGACATCGGCATTCAAGAAGTTGGGGCTAGGCGGCTTCCTGCATCAACGACAAAGTGATCTGGCAACTAGCAGATCGTTCTTTGGCCAGACCAGATGGCATTGTGGAGGACGTGCTGGTGCAAGTGGGCTCCCTATCTTCCCTAGAGACTTTGTTGTGTTGGATTTTGAGCCGGATGTGAAGTCCCATTTATTTTGGGACGTCCTTTTTTGAGACCAGGAAAGTTAATCGATTGATGTGTAGCTACAGGTTAACTATGGCACATGACAAGGTGGAGGTATTTGATGTGTACAAGGCTATAAAGCTCGGCCGTACGAGGAACTCTCGCTGATCAACGTGTTTGATCTAGTGCGGATATTGCTCGCAGTGTTGATTCGTGAGAGCCGTGGAAAACCACCGATGGAGGACCCCCAAAACTGGAGTTGTGGCAAGAATATCAAAGTGCCACGTTCGCAGTAAATGGGTGTCGGTGTAAGAAGGATTAGATGGGTGAGGACGTTGTCTGAAAGAAAACGCTCCGTCACCCTAGGATGATTGAGCTACGATCGTCGAGCCGCGATGGTAAACTAGGCGCCGGACTCGAGGCAACCCGTGAAATTATTGTAATAGATAAGTAGAATTAGTTAGTTAAAAAGAAGAAAAAAAATAATATAAAATGTAAATAAACCAAAAATATTGTGTTTGTGCTTGAAACCTTTGAATTTAACCAATTTCTTATTGTGAGATGAATTTCGTGTTGAACGAGGCAAAAATGCAAAGGATCGCAAAGGAAAAAACGAGGTGAGATAAAAATTAAAAGGTGGCAAAAATAGTGAGCCCATTACAAGTCTTCGTGTCACGGAGGAGTGTGCCCGTTACCCTCCGTGACACGTTGAAGCCTATTCCGGAAATTTTAAGAAATTCCAGAATGATGGCGCGATGGCTCCGTGTCATGGAGGTGCTCCGCGTTACCCTCCGTGACACATTGAATGCTATTTCGGTCCGGGTCACATCGGGTCACCTGGGTGACTCGATGAGCCTGCTACTGGCCGTATTAAGTAATATAGTGGCTCTTTAAAGCAAGGTATCGAACCCACAGGAACAAAGAATACGGGGTGAAACCTTTAAAGTGTTAATTTACTACAACTACAACAATGAAGACAATGCTGTAAAGAAAAGTTTGTGTGTTTTGAAAATATATTTTTATACTAAACTAAGATATCTAGACAGTTGAGTCTCAACTATGAGTATGAGCATGCCGAGGCTACAAAGAACATGTAAAGAAACGAACTATCGATGTACATGGTTTATCTTTTCCTCCGGTTGCTAGTCGGAACTTATGCCTATGGATAAAACTCTCGTATTTAACCCAACTTAAGAATCATGAACCTTCCACCTACATTTTCGTGATAAGAAGAAATTCAAGTTCTAGCTATACAAACCGATTCCACACATGACTAATACAGTTAACACAATAAAATAATAATTACAAAAGAAAAAATTAAAAAAACAAAAAAAGAGCATATCCTATTAATTCACAACTTTCCAATTTCTTTAATACTTCCTGGTGAAACTCGACTTTTTGGATTTACATTAACATTGGCCGCATATTAACGTAGTAAGAACAAGAATTAAATAGAATAACCATAGAAGAAAAGATAAAATAAACCAGCAATTCAATAGTTACATTTCAACACAATAGTTCATAACCTCAGCAAGAAAGAGAATTAGCCACTCATTTGTGGATTGAACATCATTAAATGAATGGAAATCATGCAAACAATTGAAAGGAAGAAGAAAGGGATAGAGAAAAACCCTAAGAATTTTCTTCCCCTCAAAACCGCCCGTAACCCACGTTCTTGCTCCACCAAGTCAGAATAATTAAAAATGAACCTAAGTGTTCTATTTATACTAGGGATAATTTTTCCCGGAATAACAAGCAACGTGTCACGGAGTGCATCGCGGAGCACGCCCGTGACACGGCAAACGAAGCCTCTCGGAAATTTGTCCCGCCGTGCAATTGCTTCCAACGTGGCACTACATGCAACGCGGAGCATGCACAGTGTGCCACGGTGCACCGCGGACCCTCTGGAATTGCAAAGTCTAGAGAAATTAATCCCAACGTGGCACCTGGCTCGATCAAGTGACCCTCACCGGGAATTTCTTGCAATTTTCATTCCCAAAGTGGCATTGCATCCGCGATGGCGGGGCCGTGTCACGGCTCCATCGCGGAGCCCTTGTGTTCCTTGCTCATCCAACGCCTTCCTTGCTCGCTCCCAGTTCATCTTCGATTCTCCCAACATGTCATTTTTCTCCATCAAAAGCATGTTTTTCCTACAAAACAACGCTAATCATGTTGGTTAGTATAAAATCACCTTCCGTATAATTTTACATGAGAATGTACACACATTATTAGACAAACAAGGCAAAAGCTATACATTTGAGTATCGATTTGGTATATAATGATGCCCCTATCGCTGACCCGCGAAAATCCTCCTCTTTTTAACCCTGATTCCCCTCATTTTTCCCCAATTTTCACTCCTCCAGGACAAACACCCAAAATCCCCCTTCCCCAGCGTGACACGGACCTAGGATCGAATTTTCTTCAACTTTCTTCAAGTTTATCAAATCAAAGGTACGTTTGAACTTAATCTCAATTTGCCTAATTTTTCGATTTTGAGCATGTGAGGTGAGCAAAACCTTGCCCCAAGTGTAAATTGAGCTTGAATTCATTTAAGTTATTGTTGATTGATGTTCGTAGTGGTTTCACAGGATTGTGGCAACTCGATAAATACATGCTTGATCGAATTCTTGTCTAATTTGTAGCTAGGGTTAGAATTTGAATACGAAGAAACCGAATGTAGTTGAAATGTGAAAAATCTTGGATTGGGCATGTTGGGTGAGGTGAATTGTTTTGTGCTAATGTGAATATGCTAAATAAACAATGGATTTTCGGGAGAATGAAATTAATTGAATTGCAAAGGAATTGGTGAATTGCATGGGTTGTTGTTGAGAATTTTTTTGCTAAGTGCTATGTGATGTAATGGTAGCGATGGTGGTATTTTGATTAGTTGTACGAAGTCTGAGTAGTACATAGAATTTAGTCCATCGAATTATCTGAATGCACGAGGCATATTGATTTTTTTTTATAAAAATTGAAAAAAAGGACCGTCTTGCCGAAATGTTGTGTGCATGGCTAAAGACTAAGTGTGGGGTGGCCTAGCTTTAACCCAACCTTAGTCGAAGCTAATTTTGATTTGAATATCATTGAGACTGTCTATTTGATTTGACAGGAACAATGGTGAGCAGGCAAGAAAAAGGAAATGGTGCATCTACATCGGGCGCCTGGAGAAAGAGGATCGATCGGGAGCAAAGAGCACTAGCGGTTCCGCACGGCCAACGCTGTCAATACGGAACCCGATGGGTGAATGAAGATGGGAAGAAGTGGTACACAAAGCACAAGGAAAACAAATACTTCCCCGAGGAGCACATTGCAAGGGAGCCACTTGCGTAGGAATTCTTAATCGTACACCGAATTGACATCAGCGGCTGAACTTCATCTTTGAAGAGCCTAAGGAGTGCAATCTTCATGATTTTGGGAGTTCTACGCAAACTGGAACCCGACGCCCGCAGTCACACCTGCCAAGATAAGTAAAAATTATCACCTTGGAGCCCCATCACCTTAATGCCATCTTGGGGGCGCGGACACGTACGCCCATGTACTCCAGCAAAGGAACATAACTCCACCATATGCGGATATCAGACGCACTCTATGTGGAGCCCAGTTCGACAGCATGCTGGAACAGGCATAAGGAGAGGGGCTAACACTTCATCGACACCGCCCTACTCTCAAATGATGAATAGGGAAGCCAGGATTTGGCTCAAAATTGTGTGTTCCTCGCCGATCCCGGGGGTGCACATGACAGATGTCACCCGGGATTGTGTGTGCCTATATATGCCCTGATGAAAAGGCTGGAGATTACTATTGGGGCGGTGATCATCTCCGGCTATGAAAGAGAGCCCGCTTTGCATCAAGGGCAATGTGTACGGTTTGGTGGTTTGTCAATTATGTTCCTAAGGGGCCCGGATATTGAGGAAGAGGCCCTGGACTACATCCCTAGATGGATAGGCGTGCTGTGGATGTCACAATAACCAAGGCACCCGACACCACTCACGAGCCGCTTCACACTAGCCGAGCGACATGCTTGGGATGATCAAGACAGGCCCGTATGTTCAGATGTATGTCAGTTGCGCATAGGCGGGAGGCCGCAACACAGAAGATAAGCTGTGGCAGCTCGATTCTTGGACTACCCTTTCGGCGAATATGCCAGGGCTCTATGCCTAGTGGGGCCACTTTTGTGGAGCTCTAGACGACGATGTCCCCATCGATGAGAGACACGCCGTGAGACTCGATATTGAGTTGATGAAGACGACGGGGACGATTAAGATATGGGGGATGAGGCAACGACACCTGACGAAGAAATTGAAGGTTTTGATTTGGATTCCTGGGGAGTTTCACCCCCTACTTTTTGTGCTATGCTGACTTTTGTGAACACCGGGACAAGCACTCGCTGGCGGGTGGAGTAGTTAGGTGGTGCCGTTTTATTGTTGTTTATGTTCATGTTTTGCTGTTGTTCCTAAGTGAAAAATTTTGACCCTGTGATTTCGTATTTATGTTGTATCAGTAAATCGAAAGCTGTAATTAATGTGAAGCCGTTGTGTAGATGGAGTTGTTGTTAGTCAGGTGGTGTAAATATTTTGTTTTTATCGAAATTATCGATATTTTTTAAAAAAATTTCATTGAATTATTTTTTATGTGATTAGGTTTCATTTGTTTCCGGTGCTTTTACCGAGAATAGTCCCATTGAACCGGGGTCGAATAGTGACCGCCTCTATAACGGATGGGATGACGACCGTTTTAAGGGAAATGCAGTCAATAGGGGTAGTTTTTTTTTCTTTTTTCGTTCTTTTATTTTTCTTTTTGTTTGTTTGTATCCCAAACGTGTCGCTTACTTTATATTCGTAATCTTTGTTGCGTGTTGTACATGATATTTAGAATGCAAAGGTGATCTGTATGAAAGCATGCAAACTTTGTAAACATGTTGAGATACCTAGGTTATAGAGTTCGATTCGGTGTGATTGAGGCTTAATGTTTCAATTCTTGTAATTAGCCGATTGAAGAGTCTCGTGAATATGTCTTGAGTTGAGCATGTGCTACGAGTGTGTGGTGAGGTTTGATTTATTCCATGCTATTATGAATTGTCTAGAAATTTCCTGGTGTGTGTACGAAACGAAATGAAGGATGTGTATTGTACGAGAGGATGTAGGCATTTCTTTGATTTAACCAAATAAGTTTTTTCATTATCATACCCATCTTGAATGTACATCCTAGTTAGCCCATTGAGCCTTTAGCCTATTTTTTTCTTTCGTCGAAAAGATACAAACCGAGCTTAACCCCTTCTTTTCATTATCCGTAAATCTAATCCAAAACTCTTAAGCGCCTCAATAAAAATAATTTTCCATGTGTCAAGGAGTGAGAATTGTGAAAAGAAAGAAAAGCAAAGTGATGAAAGTAAGAAAAAAAGAATCAAAGGTGCACTTGCCGGATTTAAAGAAAATAAAGATGTATAACTAATCTTTTGTAGTCTAGTTTCTTGGTATGCTAAAGAAGTGGGGGACAAAAATAAAGAAAGACTTCAAGAATGGGAGGATAAGGAAGAAATTATGCCCAAGGATGGGATGTATTGGAAGAAGCGCTTAAGGATGCTAGTTGCTATTATTGGTTAGCCCAGTATATACTAGTTCCGTAGCTTACATTACAACCCGTTAAGTCCTACGTGATCTTACATCACGCTGCCCTTATATTAGTGGGAGTAATACACTAGAGGAAAGCGTATGGTTCATGACACGATGGCCAGAATTCTTTTTTGGGAGAGAGAGGAATTGTGTGTATATGCCCCCGCATGTAATGTTTAGAGTTCATGTATTTGAAAAGGGGGAAATTTCTCTTGTGATGTGAGGGCACGTGTTGACGAAAGAATGAATTTCATGTCTATATCTTGGCTGGGCTAATTTGCATGAGTTTAATACTATCGAGAGTCGATTCTTGAGTCTAGAGGTCTTGATATGTTAAATGTCATTTAATGATGATACTATGCATGTTTCTTGATGATTTGTTATGTAAGTAATCGGTATAACCGTAACTCCTGATTGTCGTTAAAAGTAGCCATGATGGGGTGTCAATTGCATGAGGTGTAAGATTATTGTTGTTCGAGGACGAACAAGACTTTAAGTGTGGGGTAGTGATCCGGGGCATATTTATATGCCCAAGTGATACCTGCCGAAATGTGTCGTTTTTGGCTCTTTGTTTATCCAACAATGTTTGTACATTGTCATGTAAATTGTAGGAATTGATTTATACTAACCAATATGATTAGCATTGTTTTGCAGGAAAACGCACTTTTTGGAGTTAAGATGCATGTAGGGAGGAATCGGAGATGGACTGGAGTAATATACTATGCTTCATGGTTCATGACATGATGCATGGGAATTCCCTGTGGGAGAGAGCCGGTAAATCGTTCATATGCCCCCCTTTTTGGTAGAGATCATGACGGTGTGAGAAATTCTCTTGTGTTGTGAGGGCACATGCTTGACAGAGATTGAATTTCATGTCGGATATCATGATCAGCTGATCTGGCATGAGTTTGCTGATATCGAGAGTCGAGTCTTGAGTCTAGAGGTCTTGACGTGGTGAATGTCATTGTATTGATGAGACTATGCATGTTTTCGTGATGATTTGCTATATTAAATAATCGGTATAACCGTAGCTGAATTAAGTCGAGTCAAAGCAGCTATGATTGGGTGTCAATTGCATGAGATGAGATTATTGTTCGAGGATGAACAAGGTCATAAGTGTGGGTAAGTGATCTTGGGCAGAATTATATGCCCAAGTGATACTCAAATGCTTCATTTCGCCTTGTTTATCCATCGATATTTGTGCATTCTCACGTATCCGTAGTTAAAATGTGAATTTATACTAACCAACATGATTATAATGTTTAGAAAAATGTAATTTGGGAAGCTAAGATGCATGTTGGGAGAAATCGGGAATGGACTCGGAAGCGAGCAAAGGGAAAAGGCCAAGGAAATGCAAAGAAATTAAGGGGCTCCGTGGATGGAGCCGTGTCATGTTGCTACCGCGGAGGCATTTTGCCTCGATGATTAAAATTGGCCAAGTTCCAGTGGTTGTCCGCGCTGCCTCCAGGCACGTTGGACACAATACTACCTGAAACATGGAATCTGTGCTGAAGGTTCGCGTTGAGCCGTGGCACGTTGGCCAAGAACCGCATTGCACGCCTATGGCACGTTGGGCATAATTACTCTAGAGGACCTGATTCCAAGAAGGGTCCACAGCTTGTGCCGTGTCACGGAGGCAGTGCTCTTGATGCACTCCGTGACACGTTGCTTGATATTTCGGGAAAAAATTCCCACTAGTATAAAGGCCAATAGCACACTTAGGTTCATTATTTTTAATTATTCGACTTAGTTGAGCAAGGATGTGGTTACAGGCAGCTGAGGGGATGAAAATCCTAGGGTTCTTCTCATCTCTTTTCTCCTTTATTTCAATTGCTTGTATGATTTACACTCATTTGATGATGTTTAATCCACAAATGAGTGGCTAAATTCACTTCTTTCGAAAGAACAATTGTGGTGGATTGTAATTATTGATCATTTTGGTTTTTCATCTTTTCTTCCATGGTTGTTCTATTAATTCTGTTCTTACTGCATTAATGTGTGGCCAATGTTAATGTATATCTAAAAAGTCCGGTTTCACCTCGAAAGAGAAAGAATTGGTGTTGTGAATTGGTAGGATATGACTTTTACTTAGTTTGGGAAAATTGAGAATTGATTTACCTTCTAATAGAAATATCTCGAAAGTCGTATTAGTCAAATACTAATCGATTTTGTATGGCTAGAACATGAATTTCTTTTTATCACAGGGATGTAGGTGGAAGGTTCAAGGATTCTAAGTTGGGTTAAATACGAGAGTTTTATCCATAGGCAATAATTTTGACTAGCAACCGAAGGAAAGATTAACCGAATTGTATCGATAAATTACTTCCTTGCATGTTCGCTTTAGCCTCAAAGATGCTCATAACTATAGTTCATCAAATTGTACATTTGTTTTAGATTAGTATAAATTAGGTAACAAACTCCCAAAATCTTCTTTAAACTGTTGTCCTGATTTTTAGTGTTAAAGTTCATTGACACTTGATTCGATTATTACATTGGGCCAACCCTCGGATCGATACTGTCTTACTTTAGCCATTTTACTACTTGTTCGACCACGTGCACTTGCGTGTAGTCATCTAAAGACCTGAACAGGTGGCCAACTGAAGTTACTCTTCAAACTGATCACCTCCGCCGATTCTCTACTAGTTGGGCCTCTGTGTTTCCATAATCTTGCGTTTCTCCTCAATGTTGCTGCCTAACCGGCCACCATTCTTCCCGTTCGCTAACAGGTTTCGGTAGCTTTGACTTTTGATGTCCACCCCAAGAAAATTCAGGTGGCTCTGCCAATTCTTGTTGTAATTGTTCCCAAAATTCCGATTGTTTCCTTCGAACATTCCCAACAAAATTGATCGATTCAAGATTGGCCTCGTAAGATTCTGTATTGTTCCAATTATTACCGCATGTTTTACACCAACTAGAGTCCACTAAACCGCACCTCACTTGTACTGATGTCGTTCGCTACCTAGTTTATTGAATGGAGTCATCATTTGATGCCGAAATGATGCTAGTTGTGCCGCCAAGGCATTGACACCATCCACCTCTATTAGCCCCTCAAGCTCTCTTTACCCGCCCCTCTCGATGACTCGCTTGCCACTCTATATTTCCCCGAGCAATCCTTCTGTGTTTCAATAAAGTATACAACTCATCATAGGTCCTGCCGAGTGCTGTCCACCCAATTTAGTCTAGTAAAATGTTTGGGTGTGTGGGTCTAGAATTTATACAAAGGTATGGGCTAACACTTCATTAGACTACTAGTGATAGGGGAAGCCGCTCAATAGTGACTTGAATCTCTTCCAAAAACACAAGTTCTCCTCCACTTCCGCTTAAAGCTTAAATTTCACTCCCGAGTTTGGCAAGCCTTGCTTGAAGGAAAGAATCACGAGGAACTTCGCCAAGTCTTCCCAAGAAGTAATGAAATTAGGTGGCTCAAATTCTTCAACCACCTCTTTGCCTATCCCACAATGAAAATGGAAAGTAGGCTTGCCGGACATAATCGCTGACACCCGACTGGGACGAAGGTGCCACCGATCTCCAAGAAGTTCGTGGTGCCGGCTGTAGTCCTCATGAGCCATCCCAAAGGAATTGCCACTAGAAGGTCATAGCTGCACCATATTTATTTCAATTCAAAGTTCCCTCCGTGCTCCGCCTGCGATACTAGAGGTCACATTTGTCGCTAATGGGATTGCCACTGCGAACCGATTGGGCTGCCATGGTTTTAGGTAACAACTCGCTTGCCCTGCTGATGGGTGTTGTTGTAACCACTCCCCGAAGTATCATTAGCTTTTTCTCTAGAGCTTCCTTCCTAAGTAAATGCAATTGTCGTTCATGTTCCAACAACTGCCTCCACTACTTCCATTCCTTGCGAACTCTGCAAGGAAAACCTATCACATGCAATATAGAAAACTAAGACCAAGTTTCTCAACACTTAAGGAAATTAAAATCACAAAAACAGAAAAATTCACTAAACTTCGCCAGTCCCTCGGCAACGGCGCCAAAAACTTATTACGCTCAACAGACTTCCGCAAGTGTACACGCCGTACAAGTAATACAGTTGGCCTTAGAGCTGGATGTCGAACCCATAGGGACTCGGATCACCCAGTGAATTATTAAGTTCATGTAAGATTAACCTTCACAAGTGTTGATTATATGTTTTGCAATTATAATTAAGTTTTGGAGTGGTCACAAAACAACTGCAACAATAAGAAGCAACTAGAGTTAAGGCCGGAATATCATAAAAATGCTACACTATGTAATGGTTCATGTAAGGAAATTATCAATTGTTGTCTCATATAGTTGGAAATGCGATGTCATGGTCTCTTGAGCCCTAAACACGACAAACTAGCCTCAACATTACGTTGTTGAGCGGGGATGTGACATCCTAGTCGTGCAATCTACTACATGGATGTGGTTTACGGGGTTTGTTCTTGATTAGGACTTTGCAATTTAATCATTTAACCTAACTTAGCTTCACAAATACTTCTACGAATGGTGGAGTGAAAATTCTAAGCCGGTGTCTTGCTATCATCCCATTTTATCAACCAAGCAAAGAAATTTAGGTATATTATTTATCCTAATTGTGAATCATATCGAAAGTTAATAACTTGCTCCCTACATTCATATGTTCTTGCCTAGGGTTACTTATTCAAGCTTTTACCTAGCTTAACATGTATGTTTTCATGGTGATCACATAAAGAACCATAATAAAGAATAAGACAAAACAACAATTAACAACTCAAACCAAAAATGAATTCATGCATTATAACTCATATCACATAGCCTCACCCCTAGGGGAATGGTTTTAGCCACTCATGTTCGTACAATAACTTAAAAACATCATTAAAGTAGAGTACTTACAAGAATAGGTAAAAGAGAATGTAAAATTAGTGAACCCTAGGTGAGTTCTTAACTTCTCCTTTCGCTCCTCTACGTTTCCAGAAAATATTTTGTGACCAATGATTTTAGGAACTAAGGGTTCAATTTATACTGATTGAAAAATTGGAAAAAATTAGCCTGTGATGGAACAACTCCATTTCATGGAGGCTATCATGGATATTTTCCTCCGTGTCACGGAGCAAATGCGGATAGCTACTGGACGTGTCTTCTCGGCAGGTCTTGCGTGAGGTACCTGCGCGTCGCCCGACGTGGCATGCAGCTGGTTCTGCCATGCGCCTGCCGTGGTATATTTCCATCGCGCAGGGCCACTGGTTGACACTCCTCGCGTGACATGGCTTGGCATGGTATGGCCCTCAGCGCGCAGCTTGTGATACATGGCATGCTGCCCTTGCCGGCAGTCCCTATCTTTAGCTTGCCATGTTGCCTTCATTTTCCATCGAGTACGAACTTCATTCATTTTCTTCAACCATCATATTTTATTCCCTCACATGCATTTTACACCTAGAAAATAAGGACTAATCATGTTGGTTAGTGCATACCCAAATTTACACAAAATCGCATAAGAATGTAAGTGTATAATTTGGCAAACACGACTAAATTAAGCTATAAAATAGCACTTGGGCACATAATTATGCCCAGGATCAAAATACAATGACGAACATATCTAGGTAATACTTGAAGACCCTATTCATCAAATCCATGAAAGATGCTGGGTCGTTTGTGAGTCCAAAGGATATCACAAAAAAATCCTAGTGACCATACCGAGTTTTGAATGTTGTTTTTGGTATGTCACACTCTCTAACCCTTAACTGATGGTACCCAGACCTGAGATCGATCTTGTAGAAACAACTGGCTCCCTGAGTTGGTTGAATAGGTCATTAATTATAGGTAGGGGATATTTGTTCTTGATTGTGACTTTGTTCAGCTAACGGTAATCTATGCACATTCTGAGGGTACCGTCTTTCTTACGCGCGAATAGAACTGGAGCACCCCAGGGAGAGATGTTGGGTCTAATAAAACCCTTTTAAATAAGATCTTTTAGCTACTCCTTCAAATCCTTAAGCTCAGCTGGATCCATTCTTTAAGGAGGGATGGAGAGGGGATGAGTATTTGGGAGGAGATCTATTCCGAAATCTATCTCCCGTTCAGGGGGAACTCCGAGAAGATCTTCAGGAAATACATCTGGGAACTCGCTGACAACTTGAACTAACTGTATGGCTGGGGTCTCTAAGTTGGAATCCTTGACTCGAATTAGATGATATAGACATCATTTGGAAATGACTTTTTGGGCCTTAAGGTAGGAAATAAACCTACCCCCTTAGGCGCTGAACTGTTACCCGTCCATTCTAATACTGGCTCATTAGGAAACTGAAACTTGACAACTCTAGTTCTGCAATCAACTGAGGCATAGTAGGAGTATAACCAATCCATGTCGAGAATAAGGTCAAAGTCGACCAAGTCAAGTTCTACGAGATTAGCTGGAATTACTTTGTTCAGGACTGAGACCGGGCAATTTCTATACACCCGGCTGGCTCTAACTGACTCACCAACTGGGGTGGAGACTGAGAATGGTTCTAAGAGGACGTCTGGACCTATATTGAACTGAACCGCTATAAAAGGAGTCAAAAATGAAAGAGTATCTCCTGGATCTAAAAGGGCATATACATCTAGATGGAAGAGATGTAACATACCAATAACTACGTCAGGTGAGCTTTCCTGATCCTAACGAGAAGATAGAGCATAGAAATGATTTTGGCTCTGGCCTCCATCTGTACCTGATGAGTAGGCCTGCTGAGACGGTCGGCTTGCTGGAGCTGCTGAGGTAGTAGATTGTGATCTCCCTCGCCTTGCTAACAGGCACTCTCTGAGTCGGTGCCCAAGTTGTCCATATCCAAAACAGCCCTCTCTTCCCTATAGACACTCTCCAGCATGATTCTTGCCGCACTTGGTGCAAAATGGATACCTGTTCCCTGTACTGTGATCCTGAGACTGAGTGCCAGATGACCTACCCCTTCGATCCTAGCGGGACCAAAAGGTTGGGGCGCTGGCTGAGCTAGGTGTTGGGACCTTTGTTGTTGCTTCTACTGTTGTTGCAGTGGGAGGCTACCACCGCCAGATCTCTGGTGGCCAAAATCTGAATGACCAGTTCTTTCCCGCTTGTTCTTATGTTCCATATCTTTCAGCTTCTCTGCCTCAATCTGATGGGCATAAGCAATTAGGCTAGAGAGGTCCATGTCCTTGATCAGCATCGCGGTCCTGCACTCCTTGAGGACCAGATTAGATACTCCATTAATGAACTTCAGCATACAAGCCCTTGGCTCGGCTACCATCTCCGGAGCATACTTTGATAGTCTGGTAAACTCCAGAGCATACTCCTCCACTATCTGGTTGCTCTGCCGTACGTTCATAAACTCTACCATCTTAGCATCCCTCATCTCCCGGGGGAAAAACCTATCCAGGAAAGCCGTGTGGAACTCCTCCCACTCTATCAGTCCTACTTCCGCTGGCCGCCACTCCTTCCACTGCTCATACCAAATCTGGGATACCCCTTTAAGCTGATAGGCAGCCAGGTCAGCACTCTCGGAGCATCTGATACCCATAATACGGGTAATCTTCCTGACCTCATCTACAAACTCTTAGGGGTCCTCCCCCCCTTTAGATCCTTGGAACGATGGAGGGTTCATACGGGTGAAGTCCCACACCCTTGCCGCTGCTGCAGACCCATTCGTGTTCACCGGTACCACCTGCTGATTCACTTGACTGGTCATGGTTTAAGCCAGTAACTGAATGGCCGCTCTAAATTCTAGGTAGAAACCAAATCTTCTTGAGAAGTTGTCGGGGCTGGTGGAGCAAGTCAATTGGGCATTACCGGCCCTTCTTCCATTACTGCGCCTGGGAGGCATGGTTCACTGAAACGAAATAGAGCACGAATTAGAAGGGCATTTCTGGAATTGAACTTTGACGCATGATAAATAATATGAACAAAGGGAATTTTCCTAATAACATCTCGTAGCCTCCTCATCATAAGTGTGGCACACTTCACACCCATGAAAAGGACTCTACTCGATGCGACTTTTAGACTTTCTGAGGATACTCTAAACCTAGTGCTTTGATACCAAGTTTATCACACCCCGAGTCTACACCCTGGACGTAACACGACACTTGAAGCCACAAGTAACCCCAAGTCAACCCATGGTATATTATTCACTAGAATTTTGAGCATACATGCACAACGGAAATTTGAAATAATACATAAAAGCATTAATGAAAAATTCAAGACTGAACAAAGAGATTTTAAATATCTGAAAGTCTTAAATCAAGTCTGATCTGAAAGCCATCTAACTATGGAGTTGCTGGGACAAGCCCCCAGCTAACTCTAACTCTATATTTAAACAATAAAGAAACTAAAATTAATAAAATGTGCTCTCAGAACATGAGGACTCACACTGTTGCTGCTGATAGAGAGACCCGAACGTAATCGGCTAATAGTGTTGGGTCTGAGAACCTGCGGCTGTATCATGAAATGATATAGCATAAAAGTATGCGTCAATACTTTAAATGTACTGAGTAAGTGAGAGAAACATGAATAATATGATATAACTAATAACTAAGCTAATGCGACATGAAATGCCCAACTGAAATACTGAAAATTGATACAACTGGTGTAAAACTGATATGGTCAAAAGTGACCCTGGCAGATGGTCATAAACATTTCCTAAGTCTGAGATATTGTACTGAACTGATCTGACTTGAGAAATCTGAGAGTAAACTGAACTGACTAGTAGGAGAGGCTATAACTGACATATAACCGACATATAACCCCGTGAGCTAGACGTGGAGTCCGATGTACATCCCCCGTCGGTAGGACCCAATATACCTTGTCAGGGTATAAAGGCATGGACTGTGAGAATCACTGTCAAAAGGGGCCGTTAGGCCAAGTAAATAAAACCTACAATGGCAACGTAGTTCTAGAACCTGTGTTCGCTGGAAACCCGGCCCTTTCGGTGCTAATTCCTACACCCACTGGATAATCCTATTATTGCTAGTACTAATAAGCGGATAGCTCGATACTGGGGTCCAAGACTATACTGACCCAGGGATACTATCGGATAGTTCCCTGAGCATCTTATAGGACCATATTTGGAAACTGAGTTCTAAGACTAGTCAGAGCTGCTTATCTGGAAGCGTCATAACCATCTAGAGAACAAATTGATAACCGAATTGGGGTCCTGGGGCTGGGCAGAGCTATATAACTGGAATGTCATGACCACCTAATGGACCAAATAACTATAATTTGAGTCTGAGTCTTATAACTGAGACGCACCACTAACACCTCAAGAAAGGACTATAGTCAAACTGATCAGCTGACATTTCTGACTAACATTGAATATTTTATTACTACGACTAAAGCTGAACTGACATTTCTGACCTGAAATAATCTAAGAACCATAGCAATAATTTCGAATTCACAAACTCAGGGATATGACTGAAAGTGAACCAAGAGAGACCTTTGGGGGACGCAAGGTGAGAATAATCTCTTTTCTGAATTCCTACATACCTATAGAAGAAACTCTGGTGAAAATCTTTGAGAAAAACTAAGAGGATTTTCGTTTGCCCTAGTTTTTGTTTTGCACTTCCGAAGGAACTTTACGTTCTATTCTTGAGGGATTTGAGAGGAATTAAGGGAAAGGGTCTCTCTAAACCTTTTAATTCCCTCTTGTACGAACCCAAAACTACGTTGTTTCAAGTTGAAAAAGCTGGGAAAATACATAGATACCCCTTGCAGAAAGAATTGAAAACTTCCCGACCTTGAACAACGGATCTTAGAACGAGTGGTTGGTTCAAACAACGGCCTGTTGAAAGATGTCGTTGGTTTTGGTTTCTGAAGCCAGACCTACTGGACTGAAACAACAGGAGGATCCAATGGTCCATTATAAGAACTAATGAGCCGTTGGTTCTTGTTGTGGTTATGGAGAGGGAAACTCGGGCCCTAAGACAACGAGAGATACAACGACTCGTTCTAATGAACAACGGGTCATTGCGCCCACTCGTTGTAATACTATTGGGGTTTGGGTCCTGACAACGGGTGGAAAGGATGGCCCGTTGGTACCAAAAATGAGCCGTTGATTCCACTCATTGCTTCCTAGCACAAACCCAACCCTCACTGGGAAATGTAACAACGACTGCCTACAATGGGTTGTTGGAACTACCAGCGACTCGTTGGTTGGCTCGTTGTTTCTGGGAGGAAGTATGCTTGAACAAACCGCGACTTCTTACAACGGCCCGTTGGTTCCACCAACTGTCCATTGTCTGGCTCGTCTAAGATAGAAATTTTCTAGTTTCCTGTGGTTTTTCATGCAACATCTGAAGTTGACCTAGGAAAGTTTGAAGGTGTTACAGTAAAATATAATCAAGATAGGAATCTGAGAGTAGAGCTTGCATGCTATTTTCTGAAATCATGATCTGAACATAACATAACATCATAACTAAATCAAATGATCCAAAGCTGAAATCTGATAATCATAAGTAAAACTGAACATTGGGTCAAAATTACTTTAGAACATATATTTATATATATATCATGAATGGTAAACATGCATAACTGAAATCATGAGGAACAATGGAAGACTCGTCGTATAACCAACATTACCATGATAGAGCTTACGTGGTACCGACTATCACACTCAAGTAGGCAGAGTCTTCCAAAGCTTTGCCAGGGCTAAGGATGCTACCATGATATCGATATCGAGTTGAAGGCCCCTTGGGGCAGGGGAAAGCTCACAAAGGAGGTCAATCTGATCATATCTACGTTGGTGCATACTTCTGAGGAATAGGGTTGACTGACCCTTAGCCTACTCGGTGCTAGACACTACTCCTAAAAATATGCATATGCTCTCCATCATTTTTAAACGAAGCTAACCATCGTCTAGTGACGAAGTTGAATAATCATGTACATATAAAATCTGAAATCATACATAAGGAGCCTTGGCTCAAACCATACCACAAGATGAACATAATTAGGAGTCTTGACTCCAAAATCATGTGGTAAGCTAATCGACAGGAAATCGCAAATCATACTTGAACATATGGGTTTTCCCAATACTTAAACATGCTTGAAAAATACTTGATTCACTTGAAAACATGATCATAGACATGGGTAACTTGAAAACATGTTGTTCATAATAAATATCTCATCATACTTGAACATACATCATAGATCTTACTTTTTATGAACTTTCATGGATAGGAATCATAATTTATAAAAACTTGAAAACGTGATTTATAATTGAAAACATTGTAAAACTTGCCCATGAATGATAATTCAATAATAGAAACATACTTAGATCATACCCATGGTAGAAAATTAGGAAATTCATGCATTGGGTTAAAACCCCATAGGATCAACATATAGATTTTCATGAATTTGAGAGGGACTGGGCATGGTTGTGAACAAATTCACCCATTTATAACTTTACATACCTGAGACAATCTGATTCTACAGCTTCTTTGATTGCCCAAGTAAGAATTGAGAAGAATTTCGAAGGAATTAAGCTTGATCACCTCTCTAGCCCTCTAAATTTGCATGCATGAATAGGAATAGCTTAGAATGAACCTACCCCTCTTAAAAGTCATTATTCATAGATTAAAACGATGTAGTTTAGGCCTTAGTATTATAGAAATTACGGAAAAGCCCTTAATAAACTCATAGTAAAAAACTGATTACCAGTCCCAATGAGGGACTGGATGAGTCATTACCACTGGGCATACACAGTCATCAAGTACACTGGCCATTTCCTCAAAAGGTCCCCACGAGGGACCTAACAATTTGTCTATGGTAACCATGACTCATGGTCACCTATCATTACCTTTACTGCTAAAAACCTTAAATCCATAACCAATTACTGACCACGACTCACCTAATGAATCATGGCATTGACCACGACTCGTGGTGTCCAGTCGAGAGGTACACTGCCGGCCTTTCCTTCATCCTTCAACTGACCTTAACACGGATGACCTAATGGCTCATGGGGCTGACCATGACTCATGTTGTCACACCCGTGATCACCCCTACTTGAAAAACTTCCAACAAGTCACACCTTTTCACCACGAGTCACTTAATGACTCGTGGTCAGCCTGACAGGTCACAGGATGACTTGTTCTGTGACCTGGTGCAGAAAATCCTATTTTCTTCATTCCAACTCCCGGGCATGATCTTAGGGCTTTCGGGGTATAAGAAGTCCATCCCTTCCCATATGCAGATTCCAAAAACCCAGCAAAAAAGGTTTGTAAAGTATGACAATATAGATGGACCATCTTCCAAAAGGATGGTCAGTTAATTGAAGATTTGACCCGAGCATAGAATATTTGAATTCCTAAAACACAAAGCAATGTACGGACTGTCTACCAAAGGATGGTCAGTCTTTCAAAGGAAGACAAGCCAAGGGACAAAAGCAAAAAAGTAAAAGATGGTTCATAGGATGGTCCGTCCTTCCAAAGGACAGTCTGTCCCTACACACTTGGCACTCCGATATTTGAATTTATTGGGCTTTTTGGAAAATAGTAAACATATTTTCTTGTAACATTTGAGGAGATTTTTCATTATTCAGTTCATACTTAGTATAGACTGTAGAGTAGAGATAGAATAGCCCTAGTTTCAAAGTAGATTGTAGATCTAGATTGTAATTTCAAGAATTCCTTTCATCTATTCAAAGATTTCAATATCACTAGGTAAGAATGTCTAATTAATTTACTCTTCTTATTATTCTTTCTATGGTTAACTAAACCTAGATCTAGGATTGTGAACCCTAATGATCCCAATTTGTTAAAATTTAGTCTGAGCTTATGAACATTTGATTGATTTTTGCTTTCTATTGTGTGATTGGTGATGAAATATATTCAATCCTACCTAATTAACTTTATAAGTCTTGAAAGAGTAAATTTAGGTTGGGTTAGCATCAAACAACAAAAACTCAAGGCATAACCCTTGTTTAATGTGTTCTCCTAGATATAGGTTGAATTCTAAATTGGCAGCAAGCAATGAGGTAGAAGTGAGTTCTCTTCAATTTGACAAAATTGAAGTAGACTGACACCTATGATGCTATTGAAAGATACCCATTTGTTGACTAAGTAAATTGCTTGCCTATTCAGTCTTAGCCCACTCTTAATTCTTTCACATTGGGTGATTTAGGGGGATCGATCCAAAATTGGGGTCAGTTCCCTAGAATTATCCTTAATACCTTACAACCCTAGATTATTACAAACTGTAGTATTAGTTAATTTTCATTACTCTTAGTCTGATTAGACTCCAATTTTGCAATACTTTATTAATTAGTACTAGATAATTTAGGCTTCAAGTAGTCTCTGAGGGATTCAACCTCAACTCCTTGTTGGGTTCTATATTTGCTGTGATAATTTACACTATCCAATATTGGGAGTGAATTTGAATGGAAAAAAATATTATAGTGCCATTGTCGAGGATTGCGACATAAGCCCTGTTACGATCCGAGCATGGACCTCGAACTGCGACATGGGACCTAGAACCATGAATGGCTCCAATCTAACCCATGACATATATGTAGCATATTTTTAAGCATAAATTAAGAGAAAAGGAATCTTGAACATAATATAAGCAGAATACTGAATATCATAAAGCATAAATGTAGACAACAAGTCAACAACGTTGAACCATCAAGTACATAGCTATCTTAAAAGCATCTAATCATATGATGAGCTGATAGGATAGCACCCCCAACTAGTTCTACCAAAATCTGCAAATTGAAAGAAAAAAATGAAGAAATATATGGAAAAACTTATGTCCTCAGATAATGAGGACTCACCACAATAGGAATTGGACTGATTCGAAGCGGGAGCGAAGCTAATGTCGTAGTTGAGGCTGATCACCCGAACATATATTATGACACGATATAGCATAGAGTATACATTCAATACTTTGAATGTACTTAGTATGTAGGTCAAGTAAAACATGTTAGTAAAGTTATAGTCCGAAATCATGAGTATAAAACAAGCTATGACATGAGAGTAGGGGCAACATGCTAAAATAATGATAGTGATATAATCATAAACATGAGTTATTCATCATTGGAAGAAGCATAATGACTCAAGGTTTTGAAAGTAAAATCATATAGTTTAACATGTTCAAAAATATAAATAAAAGCTCATAATTTGATCAATGGGTCAATTACACAATAAAACATGATATCCTAAATCCTATAGATGAATAACTTAAAACATGAGGAATAGTGGGAGGCTTCATCATAACCGACACCATTATGAATGATCACATGATGCCCCAACATCTTACTCAAGTGGATAGAGTCGTTCTAAGCCTTGCCAGGTCAAATAAAGATAAAGGCATGATATCACTCATGAGCCCCCTTGGGCTAGGCAAAACATTCTCTGGTGAGGCCCCAAACATTAATATATACCTACTTTTGCACATAGTTCTGAGACCTAGGTGCACTGAACCCCAGCCTACTTAATGCTAGATACTACTACCAAAACATGCATATTACTCATAGTTATAATCATGAACCATAATTCCCAAAAATCCCTAAGATCAGACCTGAGGGTTTAATCGAAAAAAACAGGATTTTCTACACCAGGTCACAGGACGAGTCATCCAGTGACCCATGAGGTGCACCACAAGTCGTTAGGTGACTCATGGAGTGAAGGGTGAGTAGGTTGGATTTTTTGGTCAAGGAGTTCAACACGGAAGAGGCCACGAATCATGGTCAGGACCATGAGTCGTTGAGTCACTCGTGGTCAGTGGTTGGCTTGAAGGTGGAAATTTTAGGCAGTGCTTGTCACGACTGAGTCACCACGATTCATAGGGAACACCTCGAGTTGTGGTGTCCCTCCGAGTTATGAATTCCAGTACTGGCCATGACAGGCAGACAATGACTCGTCCCCTCAGGTCACAAGTCATCCAGTCCCTTATTGGGACTGGTAGTGTGTATTTTCCTGCGAATTTATTAAGGGTTTTTGCCATAATTCCTAAGTTCCTAAGACCTAAACTACCTCATTTTAAGCTCAGATAAGTGTGTTTTACGAGGGTTTGGTTCATTCTAAGCCTATTCCCCTCCATGCATACAAGCCTAGTAGTTGTAAGGGGTGATCAATCTTAGATTCATCAAGTTCTTCCCTAAATTCCTTTGGACTCTCAAGAGGGTTGTGAAATCAGATTTTCCCAGGTATGTAGGATTATGAAAGCATGTATTGATCCACTCCCATGCCCAATCCCTCTTCAATTTCATATGATTTCTAAGTTGATGAATCTATGGGGTCTTAACCCTTATGGTGAATTCTCTAAGTATCTATCATGGATAATCTCTATGCATCTTTCTAATGTTGAATTATTATTTATGGGCATGTTTTATAATATTTTCAATTACAAATTATTATTTCAAAGTTTTACAAATAAGATGCCCATCTATGAAAGTTCATGAAAAGATGAGATTATGATCTATGCTTCTAGTTATGATGAGATGTTCAT
Source organism: Datura stramonium (assembly GCA_018107945.1). Taxonomy (NCBI): domain Eukaryota; kingdom Viridiplantae; phylum Streptophyta; class Magnoliopsida; order Solanales; family Solanaceae; genus Datura; species Datura stramonium. The sequence goes on from JACEIK010007690.1 coordinate 30,490, forward strand.
GATGAAAGTATGATTTCAAATTACCCATGTCTATGCTCATGCTTTGAGTAATCAAAGTATATTTCAAGCATGTTAAATTATTAGGCAAGTCCATATGATCAAGTATGTTTCATGATTTATCTAAATTTCATGTTATTAGTTTACCACGTGGTTTTGGAGTCTAAACTCCCACTATTGTTCAACTTGTGGTATAGTTTGATCCAATTCTCTTCATGTTATGTTTTTAGAATATGTATGTCATATCATGATTCAGCTTCATCACTAGACAATTGTCAGCTTCGTTGAAAAATGATGGAGAGCATATGCATGTTTTAGGAGTAGTGTCTAGCATCGAGTAGGCTAAGGGTCAGTCAATCCTATACATCAAAATAATGTGCTAATGTAGGTTTTTCAGATTATTTAGGACCTCCCTTGTAAGTTTCCCCTATCCCCAAGGGACCTTCAGCTTGATATCGATACCATGATAGCGTCCTTAGCCCTAGTAAGGCTTTGGATGACTCTACTGCCTATTTGAGTGTAATAGTCGGGACCACGTAAGCTCTATCGTGGTAATGTCGGTCATATGACAAATCTCCCATTGTGTAATACCCCTAAATCCCTAAGATCATAATAGGGTTAAAATAGAGAAAATTTAATTTTTGCACCAGGTCACAAGACGAGTTGTCTAATGACCCATTGGGTGCACCATGAGTCGTTAAGTTACTCATGGCTAGGAGGTTGGACTTGGTTGAGTTTTCGGATTTGGGGATGACCTAGGGTGAGACCATAAGTCATCAGGTTGTCCATTATTAGGGGTTGACTGAAGGGTTAATAGGTTAGACAGTGCATCTAATAACCAGTCACCATGAGTCGTTGGGCACACCATGAGTCTTGGTGTCCCTCATGCTGACCAGTGTTGACAAATTTTTACCCCAGGCAATGAGAAGCAGACCACTAGTCGTGGAGATGGGCACGAGTCGTCTAGTCTCTCATTGGGACTGGCAGTGAGTATTTTTCTACAAATTTATTAAGGGATTTTTCATAATTTCTAAGTTCCTAAGACCTATACTACATCGATTTTAGCTCTGAAAGGTGTGTTTTAAGAGGGGTAAGTTCATTCTATGCCTATTCACTTCCATGCATGCAAGTCTAGAAGCTTCTAAGGGTGATCAAGCTTAGGATTCATCAAGTTCTCCCCCAAAAATCCATTAGGCTTTCAAGAGGGTTGGTGAAACAGGCCCCACCAGCCCAGAGGACCATGCACCTGAGCAGGTTTCCCATATTGAGTTTAGGGCAGCCTTTCAGATTCTAGCTCAGGCCTTGAACACCCAAGTCAATCAGTAGGAGGTAGTGCATGTCCCTCAGAATGGGAATGCGGCGGCAGCAAGAGTTAGAGATTTACTGAGGATGAACTCTCTGGAGTTTCTTGGATCAAGGGAGAATGAGGATCCACATGAGTTTATTGATGAGGTGATAAAGATAACCCAGATCATGGGGTGACTGGGGAGGAGTGCGCTGATCAAGACTCGTACCAGTTGAAAGGGGTTGTGCATATCAAGTTCAAGCAATGGAAGGATAACAGGGTAGTTGGAGCAGGCCCTATTTGTCATGCCCCACCTTGGGAGGCATGACTGGCACCTAGTGCCACACTGGGTCTGGCCTAACCTAACTGGCCTAGTGCACTACTGGTGCACGCTTGTCACTTAGTTCAAGAAAAATATTTCACTCCTTATAGCTGATCAAACAAGTCATCTATCCTGGGAAGTGGGTATTTTTTCTTAATAGTAACTTTATTCAACTACCGATAATCTATGCACATGCGGAGGGAGCCATCTTTCTTTGTCACAAACAAAACTAGCGCACCCCACAATGACGTACTCGGCCTGATAAAGCCCTTATCCAGCAAATCTTTCAGTTGTTCTTTCAATTTTCTCAAATCAGCAGGAGCCATTCGGTACGGGGGGATGGATATAGCCTGAGTACCTGGTAGCAAGTCTATAGAGAAATCTATTTCCCACTCTAGAGGAATACCAGGATGTTCGTCTAGGAACACATCTAGGAACTCATTAACCACTTGAATAGACTTAGGTTCGGCGATTCTTCTTGCACATCTCGAACCCTAACAATATGGTAGATACACCCCTTTGCTATCAACTTTTTCGCCCGAAGATGGGATATAAACTTACCTTTTGGCGTAGCTGTATTACCCCTCCACTTACGTACTACTTCCTCTAGAAAGTGAAATTGGACCATTCTAGTCTAACACCCTATAGTGGCGTAATGTGGTGCCAACCGATCCATACCCATAATCACATCAAAATCGATCATTTCTAAATCTACTAGATCCGCTAAGGTCTGCTGACCAACAACCTCTACTGCACAGCCCCGTTAAATTCTTTTTCCAATAATAGAGTCACTGACGGGTGTAGACACTAAGAAGGGTTGCTGAAGAAATTCTGGCACTATATTAAACTTTCGGGCCACTAACGGAGTAACACATGAAAAAGTGGTGCTCGTGTCTATTAAAGCATAAACTGAATGAGAGCAAACATCTAATATACCTATCACAACATCTAGCGATGACTCTGACTCTGTCTTCCCGGTAGTGCATATGTGTGGTCCTGACCGCTGCCTGAACTAGATGCCCCTGATATACCTCGGCCTCTACCGGCTTAAGCTAAGGGCCTGCGCCCTGCAGAAGGTGTTTGGGCATACAAACCTGCTGAGGATCTATTTTGTTGGTCCTGAACGCCCTGACGTTTAGTCGGGTAATCTCTCATAATGTGTCCCTACTGTCCGTAGGAATAACTGGTGGTGGAACCATACCTTCACCTTCCCAGATACTGCCTATGGCAAGTACTGCATCAGGGTACTGCTAATTCTGTCTGATCTGTACCCCTCTGATACCGTGAGCCTGGCACTCGTGAACTCTCATTGAGATATGAATGTCTTCGATGATCCAATCCGCTATCCTGCTTCTGCTGAAATGGGGGCCTAGGTGGATTAACTGATAAACGAGGCCTGGGCCTACCCTAAAAGTCTTCCTGTGAACCTACAGGTCTAGCCCTCTAACGCTGCTCCTGACCTGCCCTTTCCATGGCATACTGATGTTTTCTGAGCTCCTTTATATTTTGGGAAAAGGCCTGGATTCGTGAGATATCCATATCCTCTCAAAGTGTAGATGTAATGAAAGACTCCACATATTCTGGCGCAAGTCCCATAATAAACCGATGCACCCTGGTTGGCATAGTGTAGACAAACGAGGGTGCATATCTGGCTAAGGAATCAAATCTCAATGCATATTCTCTAACACTCATTCTGCCCTGCTCCAGATGCAAAAATTGCTCTACTCTGGCCTGTCGGACCTCTCAGGGAAAATAGTGGTCTATAAAAGCCTAAGAGAAGCTAGGCCACGTAGATGGAGGTGCATCTCTTCCTTGGGATCTTTCCCAACTCTCATACTACAAAATAGCTACATCTCGCAATCGTAATACTGCTAATTCAACTGACTCTATGGACGAGGCATGCATAACCCTGAATATTCTCTGCAGCTGATCTATGAAATTCTAGGGGTCCTCTCTACGATCTATCCCAGTAAACTACTAGTGCCCTCACCTGCTACCACATCTAGGTCTCGACTAGACATTTTTCTCTATAAATAAATAGAATAACATAAGCTTAGGGAGTCAACCTATACATCACAGATCTACAGCATGACTGGAGGAGAAAGAAGAGTAACCACACTATTATTCTTTGTAGCCTCCTACCTATAGAATGTGGTGCACAACATATCCATAGACAAGACTCTACTTGACACAACTTGCAAACTCCCTGGGATACAACCGAATTTGATACCAAGTTTTTCACACTCTACCTATGGATGCATGACTGCAACGTAGTGCCATAGTGGGTCTGGACTAACCTGACTGGCCTAGTGCACTACTAGTGCACGCTTGTCACTTACTTCAAGAAATCAACGAGCTATATCTCGGCTATAAACACAGCCTCTGGCCGACAAGGACACCTGTAAAAGAAATAGCTAACCACCAAAAACACAATAATAGGGATCCTATGCGGGCCGACAAGACCACCATGCTGTCTAATTATTACAGAAATGAAATCAGGCAACTAAACTACGCTTTAGGCGACAACACTGCTAACTGTCAGCTAAACAAGGCCCCACGCGGACACCACATGAAATAAACATACATAGGCCCAACACAACCAATAACAAAAGCTAACTACTGGAAATCTGCAATCTGCAAGCCTTTAAGAGTGAAATAATGGTCTAGACAGGGCCCTGACCTACTCATAAGTTGTATAACAAAAGAACAAACCTCTACTAACTTTCAACTTCGGAGGGAAGGAGCTGAATGAACTGCTGACTTTAGCTGAAGGAAAAGAACATCCCGAACCGTGTCTATCTACACCTACAGGCAAGTAATGCAGCACCCCAAGGATAGGCATCAGTATAATATGTATCGAATATGTAAGGCGGTAGGATAATAACTGACTGAAAGCTTGTAAAACTGAAGTAATCAAGAAAAGAGTACGAATTTAACCTGAGTAATCTTACTGTCTGAAGTATCTAACTAATAGGTTTATATATATACACAAACAAGAACCTAACCGGGCCCCCATAAGCCTGAAAGGTACAAACAACATTTAATAACCTACCTGGGCCCCCATATGCCTCAACAAGTACAAATAATATCCATTTCTGCTATCTGACTACTAATGGTTGTAAGCACACTGTAACTCTAGAATACTCCTTTGAAACTGAACCTGAGATTTATAGGCTCCTATAGCTGTGTCTGTGTCTAGACTGTCTGGGCTATACAACTGGAACCCGAGCCTTGGCTCCACAGTGGGTCATAATGTAATTTTTATAGCTAGATATGGCCTTCACGACCTCCATTTGGGGTAACCTAAGACGGCCCTCATGGCCTCAATCTAATAGAACTCCTTATGGCCCTCACGACCTCAATCTGATAGGACTCAATATGGCCCTCGTGGCCTCAATCTGATAGAACTCAATATGGCCCTCAGGCGATAACATATAACAACCCAAACGTCGTAAGGAAAACCAATTTAGCTAGGGTTAATTCTGACAAGGGTTACTATATCATTAGTGTCGTCTCAATTTTATTCTTAACAGTTGACCACAATAGGTTTACTCTTAAATACTATAGTTATATAAGTCGTACTAACTTTATGACGAACATAACTTTCCAAAAAGGACATCCTTACATACCCCAAGTGCCGACTTTCGTTTAACTGGCGAGTCTCAACGGGCGACCGGTGGTTCTATCAAACTACAACCCTTATACTAAGAAAATAGGGCTAATTTCAATACTAAAACTCGGAAAAACTATAACTTTTAATAACAATAGTATACAATTCAACTCTGAATAATTCGATGAAAAATCGCAATTTGTCGAGAGCTCAGGAGGAAGAAGTACTCACCTAAAGCCTGTGGCCGTTTAGGAATCAATTTGTAACAATTTTGACTACTTTTACTTGACGGAGTTTTGATTCGCCGGGAAAATTTTTGAGAAAAAACTCCGCAGTAATCCTTCTCATAGGCATAGAACTCATTACCTAAAGTTAATTTGAGATTAGACGGCATTTGATAGCGTAATTGGATGAAAACACGAAGAGAATTGCATGCTCTTTTGTTTCTGGTCGTGGGAGTTTTTCATAAAATGAAATAATATTAAACCAAGGCTTTATAGATAGGGCTACGGCAGTAGCAGAGGGAGGCTCCCCGTACAACCCAAAGTGCCAAACTGGCCCCTGAGTCGCGTCCCTCAACGCGCCAACAGGCCTGGCGCATCGCGCTGGCCAGTGCACTGCTGGCTGGCGTGTCACACTTTTATATAACATGATATCATAATTGAAATCATGAAGAACAATGGGATACTCGTCTGTTAACCGACATACCACGATAGAGCTTATGTGGTCCCAACTATCACACTCAAGTGGGTAGAACCGTCCAAAGCCTTGCTAGGGCTACAGACGATACCATGATATCGATATCAAGCTTGGGGCCCAATCGGGACAGGGGATAACTCACAAGAGAGGTCCCAAAGTAATATATATAATATTATAAACCTACATTTGTGTGTATTTTTGAGGCATAGGGTGATCGACTCTAAGCCTACTATGTGCTAGACAGTACCCACAAAAACATGCGTATGCTCTACATAGTTTTTATCGAAGCTCAGCATCGTCTATTGAAGAAGCTCAATCTTCAAATACATCTCAAATATGAAATCATGCATATGAGAAGCTTTAACTCAAACCATACCACAAGATGAAAGATAATTAGGAGTCATCGTTCCAAAACCATGTGGTAAGCTTAATTTGAGAAATTATAAATCATACTTTGAACATGTGGGCATTGCCCGAAGCTTTATCATGCTTGAAAATACTCAATTCACATAGAAAACATGATTATAAATATGGGTAACTTGAAAACATGCTTTTCATCATAATACCTCATCGTAATCATACATTCATCTCAAATCTCATCTTTCATGAACTTTTCATCAATGGGCTTTTTAATTCATAAAACTAGAAACATGATTTTAATTGAAAATGATATAAAACCTGCCCATGATTCATAATTCATTAGTATTTACATATTTAAATCATAACCATGTAGAGAAATTAGGAATATCATGCATTGGGTTAAACCCCATAAATTATACATAGAAATCTCATGATTTAGAGAGGGACTGCGCATGGGTGTGAAAGAATTCACCCATTCATAACCCTACATACCTATTGGTAGCTGATTCTTACACTTCCTTAAATGCCTAATAGGAATTGAAGAGAAATTGAAGAACACTAAGCTTGATAACCCTCTCTCGCCTTCTACCTTGCCTGCATGAATGAATATGGCCTAAAATGAACTTAATGATCACGGGAAAAAATATAGGGCCCGTGATACGCTTTACAACTTAAATTAGTCGTGTTGTCTAAGTTATTTTATACATTTTCATGTGATTTTATATAAA
>JACEIK010007690.1:61061-71873 GCA_018107945.1 Datura stramonium
GTCCAGTCCCTGTGGGATCGATACTTGGCTTACTTTAGCCATTTTACTACTTGTTCGACCACGTGCACTTGCGTGTAGTTCTCAAAAGACCCGAACAATGCTCTACATCATTTTTCAACGAAGCTCAACATCGTCTATTGGCGAAGCTCAATCATCAAATACATATGAAATATGAAATCATGCATATATGAAACTTTAACTTAAACCATGCCACAAGCTGAAAGTTAATTGGGAGTCTTTGCTCCAAAACCATGTGGTAAGATTAGTTCGGAAAATAATAAATCATACTTTGAACATGTGGGCATTGCCCAAAGCTTTATCATTCTTGAAAATACTCAATTCACATAGAAAACATGATTATAAATATGGGTAGCTTGAAAACATGCTTTTCATCATAATACCTCATCATAATCATACATTCATCTCAAATCTCATCTTTCATGAACCTCTCATCAATGGGATTTTTAATTCATAAAACTAGAAACATGATTTTAATTGAAAATGATATAAAACTTTCCCATGATTCATAATTCATTAGTATTTACATATTTAAATCAAACCCATGTAGAGAAATTAGGAATATCATGCATTGGGTTAAAAACCCATAGATTAGACATAGAAATCTCATGATTTAGAGAGGGATTGGGCATGGGTATGAAAGAATTCACCCATTCATAACCCAACATACCTGTTGGTAGCTGATTCTTACCCTTGTTTAAATGCCCAATAGGAATTCAAGAGAAATTGAAGAACACTAAGCTTGATTACCCTCTCTCACCTTCTACCTTGCATGCATGAATGAATATGGCCTAAAATGAACTTAACCCCTTTAAAAGTCATCATTCATAACTCAAAATGATGTAGTTTAGGCCTTAGGATCTTAAAAATTACGGAAAAGCCCTTACTAAATTCACAGAAAATAACTGCCAACTGGTCCTAATGAAGGACCAAACGACTCGTCATCATGGGCCATGACTCATAGGTTCATCCATTAGGTACGCTGCTTGTCAGGTTTCTTGGGCTCGTCACGGGTGACTTAACGATCCATTACTGGTGACCACGACTTGTGGTCACCACCCTTCATGTACACTGCCTTAGTCTCAATAAAAATTTACTCTTCTTGGTCACGACTCATCCCATGAATCGTGGAGATTGACCACGACTCTTGGGGTCCTTCTGTTAGGTACACTGTCTTCCTTTTCCTCTTTTCTTGATCACCACTCCCCACGACTGACCTAACGAGTCGTGGGGCCTGACCATGACTCGTGGTCACATCCTTAGTGAGTCAACTTCCAAATTTCAAAATATATACCTAGGCCTCACCACAAGTCGTCCCCTCACGACCCATTTTGTGACCTTATGCCAAATTTTAATTTTTCTCTATTTCAACTCCTGGGTTTGATCTTTGGCTTTCGAGGTATAACACCCCGCTTCTGAGGCTTTTCCTACACGCGTCAAGCTCTCTTTATTCGTGACAAATCCACGCGTACACCTACTAATTGATAACATTTTACGGGGTATAACACTATTGGTGTGGATGAGTTTCATGACACATTTATTAGTTTTTCCCTTGTAAAATGAGGGAGATTAAAGCAGTCGAGTTTTTTTTAACTTCAAGCAAGGAAAGATGACAGTTCGGGAGTATGCCTTGGAGTTCACTTGCTTTTCCAAGTATGCACCTGAGATGGTGAAATATCAAAGGGCCTGAGTGAGTCAGTTCGTGCATGAGATAGCAGACTACTTAGTGAAGGATTACCGGACCAGGATGCTTCATCAGGACATTGACTTTCCCCAGATAGTTCTATACGCCCAGCAGATGGAGGTGGTATAGGTGAGTGAGCGGGAGAGAGAGGTGAAGAGGGCCAGGACTGATAGCTTCATATTCTCCCAATAGAGACCTAGTAGGCATTGCAAGCAGTCCTACCAGAGATCTTCAGCCCCAGTGTCATCGTCTATGAGTGTGCCATCCAAATCTAGGCATGACTAGAGTGGACAAGCATCAGGCTCTAGAGGTTAGGGTAGAAGACCCGCAGAGTCCAGTATTCCAGAGTGTAGTAGGTGTGGCCGGAGACACACGAGTCAGAATCTAGTAGGTTCAGGTTCTTGTTTCGGGTGTGGGAAGCCTAAACATGTTCTTAGAGGTTGCCCAGTAGCTAGAAAGGGCTATGATAGGGGCCGAGGCCCAGCCTTCAATTCAATAGCTCCACCAGAATGCCCAACTCATCATGGGCCATCTACTAGTACGAGTGGTGGTTAGTGCTAAAATAGATTATATGCCCTAGCATCTCGTCAGGAGCATGAGGTCTCCCCAAATGTAGTCACTAGTATGTTACGAGTATTCCACCTTGATGTGTATGCATTGTTAGATCCAGGGGCTACTCTATCTTTTGTGACGCCCTATGTTGCTAGTAGTTTCGGAGTCAGTCTTGAGATCCTATCAGAACCCTTCTCAGTCCCTACTCCAGTCGGTGATTCAGTTATAGCTCGATGGGTATATAGAAATTGCCCTATCACAGTTCTTCAGAAAATTATCTTAGCAGATTTATTAGAGCTAGCCATGAACGATTTTGATGTTATCTTCCACGTGGATTGGCTACATTCATGGTATGCCTCAGTCAATTGTAGAACCTGTGCAGTAGAATTCAGATTTCTAGGTGAGCCAGTCATAGAGTGGAAGGATAGTTCAGTTGTGCCTGTAGGTCGCTTCATTTCCTACCTTAAGTCTAGAAAGATGATTTCTAAAAGTTGCATGTACCATCTAGTTAGGGTTAATGATACTACGTCCAAAACCCCGACTATCTAGTCAGTTCCTATAATGTGTGAATACCCAGAAGTGTTTCCAGATGATTTACGTGGAATCCCTCCCGAGCAGGAGATCGACTTTGGTATTGACCTTCTTCTCGATATGCATCCTATATCCATCCCTCCTTATAGAATGTCCCCAGCCGAGTTAAAGGAGTTGAAGGAGCAGTTGAAGGACCTTCTAGACAAGGGTTTCATCAGACGTAGCAAGTCTCCTTGGGGTGCACCAGCTCTCTTTGTCCTCAAAAAGGATGGTTCTCTTTGTATGTGCATTGATTATCGACAATTGAACAAAGTTACAATCAAAAATAGGTATCCCCTCCCTGGGATTGATCATTTGCTTTACCAGATTCAGGGTGCCAAGTGCTTCTCAAAGATAGACCTCAGGTCAGGATACTATCCGCTCAGGGTTCGGGAAACTGACATTTTGAAGACAGCCGTCAGGACTCGGTATGGTCACTATGAGTTTGTACTAATGTCTTTTCGACTAATGAATGCTCCTACAACTTTTATGGATTTGATGAACATTGTGTTCAATCCATACCTAAATATGTTTGTGATTGTGTTCATAGATGATATTCTTATATACTTTTGGAGTGAGGATGAGCATGCTGCTCTTTTAAGGGTGGTGCTACAAACCTTGAAAGTCACTAATGGTATGCTATATTCAGCAAATGCGAGTTTTGGTTGAACTCAGTGGCATTTTTGGGTCATGTGGTGTCACATGAGGGTGTACATGTGAACTCTCAAAAGATAGAAGTGGTGAAGAATTGTCCTAGACCAGTGAATCCTTCAGATATCAAGAGTTTCTTGGGTTTAACTAGTTACTATTGAAGGTTTATTAAAGGGTTTTCGTCCATTGCAGCACTGTTGACTAAATTGACCAAGAAGAAAGTAAAGTTTTAATGGTCAGAGGCTTGTGAGAACAGCTTCCAAGAGTTGAAAACTTGACTCACCTCGGAACCTGTATTGACCCTACCTAAGGGTATAGATGGGTTCGTGGTATATTGTGACGCTTCGAGGATCGTCCTTGGTTGTGTATTAATGCAGCACGATAAAGTTATATCCTATGCTTCTAGGCAACTGACGGTCCATGAAAAGAATTACCCGACTCACGACCTCGAGTTGGCAGCAGTAGTATTTTCCTTGAAAATTTGGAGACACTATATGTACGGGGTCCATATGGATGTATTTATAGACCACAGAAGCCTATAGTACGTGTTCACAAGAAGGATCTAAATCTACGTCAGAGAAGGTGGTTGGAGCTTCTTAAAGATTATGATATGAGTGTCCTTTATCATTCGGGCAAGTGATAAGCTCAAACAACACTTCCAACTAAAGTATGAAGCAGACGTTTTCANATAGATGAACTTGTATGGTAATTACTTCACAGTGGGAGGATTCTAATAAAAATCAATAATCGAAATAAACAGCAGTAAAAATTATGTTTTCAAATCAATAATTAAAGGATAACTAGGGTTTGTTTTCCCCATGGGTTCATAACAGATTCGGGTATACACTCGTGATCTTTACCAATACTTACTTACAGAACTGATAACTCAGGTTCATTCAAACGATCGACCAATCCCTATTGAATGACTATTCTCAATTACTCGACCAAGTCTCATGAGTGTTGCAAACTAACCCTTATCACTAAGTTCCAGATATAACTATCCTACGAACACAGCTCAAGTTAATACAATGATCATCAAGATCAAGGCTCTGTTGTAATTCTCTTTTCCTAATCTCTACCTCTTCCACCAAAGCAAGTAAAGAATTCAGGCACTTCCAAACATTGTGCACCACTAAGAATCACTAAAGATGAAGAGACTACAATATAAGTAATTAGTATTGGTTTTAGAATCCCTTTATGCAACCCTAGCTTGTTAATCCGCCGTGGTTCCCACAACCCTAACTATGGAGGTTTTAGCCTCTCATAGTTGCAAGGTTGTGAATTGTGTTCATGGTTGAAAACATAAAGTCATAATTACAAAGATGATTGAGAAAAACAATTCCTTTCAATTAACCCATGAAATCTTGAATAACAAGTAGTAAGAACAATATGAATTCAAGAAAAGGTTGATCACAAGGTTGAACCAACTCAATTCTCTCTTTCAATGATGTCAAATTTCTTACTACAATGTTTTCCTACTAAAATTTAGTCTACTCGTCGTTTTCTATGAAAAATAAAACATAAAAACTCTCCTAAACTAACAAGACTTCTTTCCATATCTGTAGCCGACCTTGTCACGGGTCCACCTACGACTCATAGGGGCTTCTCACGGACCATGGCATCAACTCGTGACTTGAAGTGTTGGCTGAATTTTGGGTAAGTATTGGGCCAAGGTACGACTCATACATTGCACCCATGGCTTGATCCTGATACTTTGAACTTTTTCTGAACTTCACCACGACCGGTATGGTACGACTCATACCTTCATCTCATGGGTCGTAGGGTACTCTTGTACTAAGAATCAGCCTCTTGTGCAATTCTTATGGATTTCATCACAACTGGCTTACCATGACTCGTACCATCATGGTACGATCCATGACAAGTCACATGGGATCAGTCTTCCAGGTTAAATTTCAGCTTCTCATCAAGGCCCTTAATATGACTCGTAGGTCCATCCTACGGATCGTACTATGGACTGCACTCTTTGCCCTTTTTTTCACACTTTTAGCTTCCTTTTGCAATTTATTGTTCCAACACCCATTTGTCCTAAAATCAAAGGAAAAGTGTCTCATATCCACATAAATACACCTAAGTCCATGCTTCAAACCGAATCTCCTAGATCAAAGGCATAGCCTGGGTCTACTGGTCTTACATCGCACCTAGAATTGGATCAGATCAATAGTGTTGTAAATCCACAGCACATCAACACCCTCAACTTAAGACTTTTGCATGTCCTCAGGCAAAGAAAAAGAAAAACTAAACACAACATTCAACTAGAAAACAAACTTAAGATACTACAGCCAAAACTCATACAAATTTGTGCACTCTATATACAACTCTATTGACCCTTCCTCCTGAAACATCATTAGCTAATGTATTGCAAGCAACATCAAAACATCATATTCACGGATCAAGACATGTCATATAACTATCAACAAGCAATCAAGTCATCACCTATGTGTTTCACACAGACCAATGGTAAAAACAAACATAATCCATGTACCCTCACAAAAAATAAAGTCCCCACTCTAGTATGAAGTATCAAATGAAATATGGGACTAGGAAAGTGAAGCACTCACTCTCTCAAATAACTACAAGTATTATGCATCAGATACCATAGGCTTGCCCTTATTTTCTCTGCTTTGGTTTGTTAGATGGTCAAATTAAGATCACTACAGGACTTGATATGGCTTGTAATGTAGGCTTAGGGCTTGACATGATAAAGATGGAAGATTTTATGAGTGACAATCCCTTCCTTGGCACTACATTGGTTGGCTACACCATTTTCCTATTTCAACCTTCATTCTTTTTGTCTTCTTTTCTTCCATTTTTCCCATTTTAAGAATATTGGTATGGATGAGGTGATATTTCATATTTTTCAACAATTTCAAGCTCTTATGAATTTTTCTTTTTCCATGTTCTCAAGTTTTCAGCTTTTACTTTTTCACCTCACCACATCTTTTTTTTCTCTTCTTTTACTTTTCCTTTTCTCCCGCTCCCACCATTTTTGTGCCCCTACTCTAGCCACCCTCAACTTAAGAATTTTTCTTATGTTGAGGTTCACAATATCCAAGGAAGGACCAGGGCCAAACATGTTCATTATAAATAAATGGGTACGGTTAATAGGTAAATCAAAGAAATATGGTCTATTAAGGCTCAAACTTGGGATCAAGGATTCATGAAACTTTGGTAGGGAAATATAGGCTAAAAGTGAGCTAAAACAAAAATGGCCTACGATCATATCCTAACCAACCATCATTAACCTATGCATAGACCAACCAGGCAAGTTCTAGATCTTCAACAGCATACCGCAATAAATACTAAGACCTCACTCACACATGGTACATGAACTATTTTTACTTTACATGTCTATTTCATACATGTATTAACAATACTAGCACTATTAATAACTAAATGACATAAAACGATCCACAGAAATCATGCATTGTTGTCATAAATAGATAGAATTTTTTTTTAAGCAGGGTCAGTTGTTTTTTCAAAAACAACAAAACTAGTGCATAACCAATGGCTGAGTATTCCTAAGTTACTTTTTAATCAAACAAAAACACACAACTAAAAATGAAAATCCTAACACATGTCGGTTCTACTAGATCGCATGCCTGGGGGAAAAGAAACACGACAAGAAAAACCCTCAGACAAATAAAAAAATCCCAAAAATAGAAGTACACCCCCACCTTTTTTGAAAATTGAGCTTCGTACGAAGCATAAGGTATAAGCATGTAGGGAGAAGGACATACCTGTGGCTACTCAGACTTCACCTCTCATCTTGTGAAGGTGGTACCTCCGCGGTAGTAGAGGCACTAGCGGTGGCCGGTGCACTCAATGGTGTAAGAACGGGGGTAGTGGTCCCCCTAGTGGATGTAGCAGCTTGAACGACCTCTGTAGTAACTGGGGCTAAATGTGGCTCACCCGAAGGGTCATGGCCACTAGCAAGCTCGGGCTAAGCTGTGGTGGAGCTTCCTGCTCCTCTAACTCTCTTATGCAGCTTAGCCATATGCTACTTATGAGCCCTTATACTCTCCTCTCTAGCCCTCTTGCGCTCTTTCTTCTCCTACTTTCTCTTTTTTCTCAAATTCTCCTCACCAACATCTTCAACAGCTCTCTTCTTGCCTTTGTCGCCAGCTGCAGTTGGGCCTCAGTATGCTGCCAAATCAATATCCTCATCAAGCTCTGCATCTAGGTCCGAAAGAGTGGAGGCTGCTATAACAGTTGGTTGCTGTAAAGATAACTCAACCACTTGACTCCGAAGAGCCCCCAACTCTGCACGGAGACTGCCGGTGTTTGACTGCTCTTCCATCCTCATGTTAAATCTGCTCTCAAAACTATCCAGGCGGGCATGAAGGGTTTGAGCTACTGCATCTATCTCGGATTTGACCCATGGCTTTACATTCTCCATCATTTCCTGAATTTTGCGCTCGTCCATGGTCAATCTCTTTTCTATCTTCTGGAGGAAATGTTGTGGTACCAAGATGTACCCTTCTGGAGTCTAATTCTATACACTGTGTAGCGGTGTAGCTGAGGTGCTGGGAGATGAATCTGAATGACCGGCATCTATAGCCGGTGTCTCGCTCTGCTCCTAAGTACTGGGGACATTCACCTATACGTCCCATGTTGGCTGAGTTACTGGAATAGCTGTAGGAATCTTGGATCTTCTTACCGAGTTCATCTCATACTGGATAAGGCCTATTTCTACAATTTTTTGGCCTCCGATCAATATTTCATCACCACGCTGAACTCTCGCCTCCCTGCACAAACTGTACACAAGGCTCAGGAATACGATAGTAGTGCTTACTTCCACTACCCAGTCTCGTATCTCTGTAGCTATGATCCTCGGGATGTCAAGAGGGAATCGAGACATGAGGCATTCCACCAACGCCGCTCTGTCAGCACTCAGCGTGTTGTCATTTACTGTGGGTGCTAATCGATGTCTCACCAGTGTCCAGCAGGCCTTTTCTATGAAGTTTAGTGAATTCTTTGTCACTTGCTTTCCACCTATAACCCACTCGGCCTCGTCCTTGTTCTCAGCGATCACCTCTGCTAGCCATTGCAGCAGCCTCTGTCGCTCACCACTACTCAGACTCCTGATCTGCTTCATTGCCTCCACCCTGTAATCATACTCTGGTGTTATCCTTGTTGGTCTAAACTGAGGTCCATACAACATTTTTGCAATAGTCCAATCGGATACACCTACTACTCGCCCTCGGACTAGGAAACTCTCCAAATAGGGTTGATCCTTTATCTTTTTCCCCTCCTTTGCTTTCTCCTCCATTTTTGCCAGATAGTTGGCGTATAACTCCCTGATGATCTCTTTTGTGTATTGTGTGGGGGTCTTGGCTATCCATTCTAACCCATAGAAGATAAAAATATGCTTCATCTCCTCAACTTTGTTCAAGGATTAGTGAGTACTCACGGTTCTTCTTGGATGCTTCTTTTTGGTTTGTTCTTGGCTGTGAGAGCGATGCCTTGTTCATATCTTTCTTTAGCACCTGACATTATCCACCATATTGTTCTATTTTCTCTGGTAGGGGTCTCCTCCTCCACTTCCTCATCACTACTTTTTGCATCATTCTGGGTCCCTTCTGACCTTTCTTCAGTGTTGGAGTTAGTTTTCGGCCTTTGTTGTTCCTCTCTAGCTCCCTCTTCAGACTGGGGAGCTTGAGAGGATGTGGTAGTGGTTGCTTCGACTTGGGCCTTTTCTCTAGCCCTAGTGGTTCTAGTTCCATCGGTGTCTGAGGTATCTACTTGATAATCCTCAAGTGAACCACTAGTTGAATCTCCAGCTTTATCAGACTCTAAGTCAGTTGTTTCATCAGTCAATGTCCTGCGGGCTTGTGTTTGTCTACCCTGCGTTTGTATGTCATTGTACCTGGTGAGAAAGAGGTTAGCATTCCGTTTTTGAAAAAGAAAAATTAGATAGAAGAAGTTGAGAATCTCATCACGGGTCCTCACTATGAGTCGTACAATGAAGGTACGACTCGTGAGAAGTCCTGATGATGCCCTAGGACTGGCAGGTACGATCGTACCATGAAGGTACGGTCCATACCTTGAGTCATCTTATGAAGTCCCATTTTGAATAAATCTATGTTTTTCACCACGACCCGTTGTACGACCTGTAAGTCGATTCCACGAGTCGTAGGGTGGGCTTCCCAGATCAATTTTTTCAAGATAAGTGGTACGAGCACTTAGTACGACTCATAATATCAACCTACGACCCGTACTTTGCTACATACCCTTTTTCAGACCATATTCATGATTCTTTTGCTCAGTGTGTAAGTGTTTTTTTGCACATTTTTGGGTACTCAGATTTCCCCCAGGTCTAGCATATGTTAAATTCCATTTTTACACTACTCAATCCTCTCCTACCCGTACCTCCCTTTAGGTGTTCCAAGGCCAAGGTTCCGTCAATTGCAAGTGGGTTTCTAGTCGAGTTGGTGTTTTCGAACATAACCAGTGATTTTTAAACATACCCAGTGATTCTTATGGGTTTTTGAATCCCTTAAGTTCACTTTCAAACATTTAGAGCTTGCAATGTAAATACTTACTTGATTGTCGATTCATAGACTAGAAATAAACTTCTAAGGCTTCGCTTGCTTACTTTCTTGATTATGGGAAGTTACGGGTGTCAGAAAGAGGATGCTTGAGTCGTGGGTTGTGGGTTTGTGAGGTGTTCGCGTGGGAGAATGGTGAATTTTGAAGTTTAAGTAGGTAAGGGCCGATTTAAAAAAATCTGGGCCAAATCGGGTAATTTTGATCCGTCATGACTCATACCACGAGTCGTAGGAGCGACCTACGACTCGTCCCTTGACCCGTAGTGACTTCAACAAAAGAGAACTTACCTGGTGACCTATGAGTGCATCCTACGACTTGTACCATTGAGGTACGAATCGTAGGATGAGTCGTAGGTCGGACTTTATTTCGAATTTTCTCTGCTTTTCGCCACCACTACTGCCACGGCTCGTAGGACCTCACCACGAATTGTACTGAGATCCTATAGCAGCAGATTTTTCAGCCACATGTTTTTGTTTCCCTGCACACTGATCACACATTAGTTCACTAACTTGGGTTGCCTCCCAAGAAGTGCTTGATTTAACGTCGTGGCATGACGCAGGTGGTCTGGTTACTCAGATTTCACCAAACCACCACTTGGGTTTCCTCCCAAGAAGCGCTTGATTTAACGTCGTAGCACGACGCAAGTCTCTTGACTACTCAGAATTCTTCAAGTGACTCATACTCATCCTCAAGTGTTGAGATCACACTAAATTCCTTTGGTTGCTTCATGGTTCGACAGATGTTGAAAGTGACCTCTTCTTTGTTTA
>JACEIK010007693.1:0-71854 GCA_018107945.1 Datura stramonium
ATAAAGCATAAACTGAAAAAAGAAACCAACATAAAGTATTTATATACATTAAACAAATCCTTTCCTAATTTAACAAGGAATGGAAGTCGAAAATGACAATGACTCATTAGGTGTCGTAACTTGTGGTGAAGTGTAGCGATGGTTCGTAACCAACAAGCAGCTCCCTCTTGATGACGGGTCACCTAATGACTCGTTGTCACTGGCGACGAGTCCTGAAGTCCCCCGTTGCTTTTGAATTCTAAACTTATAGTGTTCTAGACGACTCCACTAGCCTGCTTGAGATGATTCGTCTAGTCTCATGACGACTCATTATTCCTTTCGTCCTGACACTCATCCTATGATGCTTAACTTTTGAATTCCACCTGATGAGTGCTCTTGATGAGTCGTGAAGTTGTACTACGAACCGTTACTCCTTCTGTTATGACTCTCAGGTCTTTTTGTTATACCCTAAAAGCCCTACGATCAGATTCGGGAGTTGAAATAGAGAAAATAGGATTTTCTACACCAGACCACAGAATGAGTCGTCCTATGACCCGTCAGGATGAGCACTAGTCGTCGAGTGACTCATGGTGAGGTGTATGACTTAAGTTGAAATTTTTTGTTTTTGGATCACTAGGGACAAGACCACGAGTCGTGGTCAGCCGCGTGACTCATTGAGTCAGTCATTGTCAAGGATGAGGTAAAGGTAGGAGAAATTGCGCAGTGCACCTAATAGGTGGGTCACCACAACTCTGGGGTGCACCACGAGTCGTGGTGTTCCCCGTGGTGAGCCCCAAGTGAGATTTGGTAGTGAAGATGATGGATGAATACCACGAGTCGCGGCCATGGATGACGGCCCGTCCAGTCCCTCGTTGGGACTGGCAATCTATTTTTCTCTGCGGGTTTAGTAAGGGATTTTTCGTAATTCCTATAATCATAAGGCCTAAACTACGTCGTTTTAAGATATGAATAGTGAGTTTTAAGAAGGGTAAGTCCATTCTAAGCTATTCCTATTCATGTATGCAAGCTTAGAAGTCTAGAGAGGTGATCAAGCTCAATTTTTTTCAAGTTCTTCTCAATTATTCCTTCGGCAATTAGAGGAGTTGTAGAATCATATTCTCTTAGGTATGTAGGGTAATGAATGGGTGAATCTGTTCACACCATTGCCCAATCCCTCTCTAGTTCATGAAAATGTATATGTTGATCCTATGGGGTTTTAACCCAATGCATAATTTTTCTAAGTTTCTGCCATTGGTATGATCTAAGCATGTTTCTATTGTTGAATTATGATTCATGGGCAAGTTTTACAATATTTTCAATTATGAATCATGTTTTCAAGTTTTATAAATTATGACACCCATCCATGAAAGTTCATGAAAATTGAGATCTATGATGTATGTCAAGTATGATGAGATATTTATGATGAAAAACATGTTTTCAAGTTACCCATATCTATGATCATGTTTTCAAGTGAATCAAGCAACTTCAAGCATGTTTAAGTATTGGGGAAACCCATATGTTCAAGTATGATTTATGATTTCACGAATTAGCTTACCACATGGTTTTGGAGTCAAGACTCCCAATTATGTTCAGCTTGTGGTATGATTTGAGCCAAGGCTCCTTATGTATGAATTACAGATTTTATATGTATATGATTATTCATCTTCATCACTAGACGATGGTCAGCTTCGTTGAAAAATGATGGAGAGCTCCTTGAGTGTAATAGTTGGGATAGCTTAGAACCACGAGCCAACATAGGTATGTCAGATTATTTAGGACCTCCTTTGTGAGCTTTCCCTTACCCCAAGGGGCCTTCGGCTTGATATTGATATCATGGTAGCGTCTTTAGCCCTGGGAAGGCTTTAGACAGCTCTGCCCACTTGAGTGTGATAGTCGGGACCATGTAAGCTCTATCGTGGTGATGTCGGTTATAAGACGAGTCTCCCATTGTTCCTCATGATTTTAGTTATGCATGTTTATCATTCATGATATATATATATATATATATATATATATATATGTTCTAAAAACGAGTTTGACCCAATGTTCGATTTTACTTATGATTATCGGATTTCAGCTTTGGGTCATTGATTCGATTACGATGTTCGAGTTATGTTGGATCATGCTTTCAGAAAATAGCATGCACTCAGATTCTTACCTTGATTATGTTTCATATTATGCATATTTAATGATTTTATTTACTTAAGGTTTTACTTACCTTGCATACTCGATACATTCCACGTCGCGATCCCACATGCTCTATGTTGTATAGTTTCGCCAATCTGAGGAACTCAGATCTTGAT
Organism: Datura stramonium; assembly: GCA_018107945.1. NCBI lineage: Eukaryota > Viridiplantae > Streptophyta > Magnoliopsida > Solanales > Solanaceae > Datura > Datura stramonium. The sequence continues at coordinate 2,283 of JACEIK010007693.1, forward strand.
TGACCCACGTCACTAGCCAACTTACGGAGTTAGCATCAGTATCAATTGGTGATTCCTCATCTCCCGAGGACCCTCCCTTATGAATTATTTCTTTACATTTCTAGTTTCATACTTAGAGAGTTAGTTGGGGTCTTGTCCCATCAACTCATCAGATGTAGAGGCTTTTGGACATAGATTGTGATCGGCAGTTTGCATTTGTATTATGATGTTATGCTATATTTAGACTTCTACTATTTTATTATGATTGACCTTCCGCTTTTATTAATTGAGTTAGAAGTTATGTTCATGCCATGGGTCGACTTGGAGTCCCTCGGGGTTTTGCTTTATCCATTGACTCGATCCGGGCCTATGTTCGGGTCGTGACACTTTCGATCAGTTTCGGCTTCTAGTCCTCACGACCTTCCTAACGACTCATTGCCAGACACAATGAGTCGTGATGTTATTTCGTTGTCACCATTGTTTCTGACTTGGGTTTGGTGCATTCAAGCTCTTCTTCTCCTAATTGCCTGGGGCACGAGTAGTCAATAACATGACGACTTGTTGCATGCTGTTGCCCACACGTAGCCCATTTGGGCTCATTATATGCCCATTTCACTGTCCAAACCTATTTTTTCCCGCAACACTTAACAAAAACACGTATATCTATATAAACATACCCGAGATTAGAATATTTTCTTAGTTTTAAGAGTCAAAAGTAGCATTAAGAAATCACAACGCATAAGACTCCACAAGCATGTAGTAAGCTAATATTATAAAATTGAACTGAATCATGAAAACATGCGCCCAATTCATGGGCTTACCCAAAATTTTAACATGCTTGAAATTAGACTTGATAGTCAAAGCATGGACTCATACATGAATAATCATAAACATTCTTTCATGCTAGATAGCTCATCATACTAGAAAACATAGATTATAAACTTTACTTTTCGGCTGGCATAGTGGGAAAAATTCTTCTAAAACTTGAAATCATGAATTTATAATCCAATTTGCACTCAAAATATCACGACCCAAGCAGGCCGGATCGTGACACGGGACAAAGGAGCTACGAGAGACCCTAAGTTGACCCATGACATAAGCATACATCTAAATCAACCAAGAGACTGAATAATCGATAATACAATCATAGCAGAAGTCTAGCTTTAATATAACATACGAATATAAAATCCGAAGCTGAATACATACATATGCTTGAATAGTCTCACAAGCATGACGAGTTGATGGACAAGATCCCAACTAACTCAACAAGTTGAGAAACTAAAATACATAAAGAAAGATAGATATCAGATTCACTCGGAAGATGAGGACTCACCAATACGCAGATGCTAACTCCATTCAGCTGTCTAAGAGCGGGAGTTGAAGCTGAGAGCCAGGTCTGTATCATGAAATGATACAACATAGAAGTATGCGGTCGGTCGTGGAATGTACCGGAGTGTGCAAGGTAAAGTAAAACCGCTAAAGTAAGTAAAAATCCTTTTGAACACAATGCGTTAATTAAACATAAATATCAGTAAACTGAGAGTAGGGCTTGCATGCATTCTTTCTGAAATCATGATCTTTTCATAACATGACAATACATATCTTTATACGTCCAACTAACTCGAATGACTCAAGCTGCAATATGATATTTATAGAAAAGCTGAACATTGAGTCAAATCTTGCTTTTAGAACATGCATGTATATATAATAATCATGAGTAATAAATATGCATATCTGAATCATATAGAACAATGGAAGACTCGTCACTTAACCGACATACCACGGGCTAGAGCTCCAAGTGGTCCCAACTATTACACTCAAGTGAGCGAGGCGTCCAAAACCTTGCCAGGGCTAAGGACGCTACCATGATATCGATATCCAAGCTCATGGGCCGTTAGGGATGGGGATAGCTCATGAGGGAAGTCCCAGTAATATAATAGAATCAACCTATGTTGTGGTGTAGTTTTCGGGCATAGGGTGATCGACCCTTGCTCGCTCGGTGCTAGACTCTTCTCCCAAAACATGCAAATGCTCTACATCGCATAAATATTAAGCTCAACATCATCTATTGATGAAGCTCAATGATCAAATACATCCCAAATACGAAACCATGCATATGAGAAGCTTTAGTTCAAATATACCTGGTTTGAAAATATACTTGGAGCCTTTGCTCCAAAACCATGTGGTAAGCTATCGTAGGAAGAATTAACTCAAAATATGCCCTGGCTATAATATAAAATTTGAAGTCTTCGCTCCAAAACAATGTAGTAAGCTTAGTTCGGGAAAAATCCTCATTTAAACTTAACGTAGCTGGGCATTGCCCAAGACTTTATCATACTTAGAAATACTCAATTCTCATTTAAAACATAATTATAAACATGGGTAGCTTCAAATCATGTTTTTCATCATAATATCTCATCATTATCACATTTACTTCACAAATCTCACTTTGCATGATCCTTATCATTAATGGGCTTCAACCTTCATATGGCTAAACAAATTTTAATTGAAATCATTATAAAATCAGCTTATGCTTCACAATTTGATAATAACATCGTAATCAATTCATACCCATGTGAAGAAATTGACGATTCATGCAATTGGGTAAAAACCCCATAACTTGATCATAAGTAATTCTTATACTTAGATAGAAATTGGGCTGTGTGTGGAAGGAAGCACACACTCATGGCCTACATACATGGAAGGGATTGAGTCTACCACTTCTCTGATTGCCCAGAAGGATTTGAATGAAACCTTGAAGACTTGCTCCTGGAATCACCTCCTCAACCTCTAAAGTTTGCACGCATGGAAGGAAATAACTTTGAATGGTTTTCCTGCTTAAAAACCACTAAAACAAGCCTTAACGGCGTAGTTTAGGCTTTAGGAACTTAGGAATTTCGAAAAGGCCCTTACTAGATTTGCAGGAAATTACTGCTAGAGTGGTCCTTACGGACGACCTGACGACTCGTGGTCTGAGATGACTCATCTCCCTGCTCGTCAGGTACCTTTGCCTTGTCTATCCTCCACAGGCTCGTAACGGGTCACTTCATGACTCGTCGAGGGTGACCACGACTGCGTGGTGACCAGGTCGTGAAGTACACTGCCTTACCTCTTCATTTTCACTCACCTCTTCCGACGACTTGTTACTTCCTCCAACAAGTCATGGTCAACCCGTCAGGTACACTGCCAATCCAATTCCCGACTATACTTCCTTCCCCACGAGTCACCTGGCGGCTCGTGGAAACGTCCACCTGAGTCGTGAGATGACTCGTCCTGAGGTTAAAGCAAAATCTCCCACTTTTTCCCCGTTTCAACTCCCGGATTCGATCTTTGAGCTCCCCGGGAGTATAACAATATCTCCCACAGGGAATATTCGTCCTCGAATGTTGGAAAAAAAGGGAAAATAAAACATTCAATTATCATATTCAAATACTCATCATTTAAACTGAAAACTGATGCAATGACTACCTCCAATTCAAAATATTCAGCTGAACTGAGTTCACAAATCATTATACAAACCCATATACATAAAAGATGCTTGAGTGCATGGTGAACATGAAACTAAATAGGAGTTTTAGGTCAAAACTGATACCTCAAGCTGACATTGAGCAGTTAGAGAATAAGTGTGGGTATTTAGCCATCATATCCGCTTCGGCTTCCCGTAACTCACCCAAGATGCTAATTTCTCCATAACACCTTTATTGAAGCCACTTCCTTATTCCTCGGCCTACTCACAGAACCTGACAGTCAATATGTCAACTGGAACTTCCTCATAGCTGAGGCCCATCGCTACACCAATGTTGTCCATCGAGACTACTAGGGCTGGGTCTCTCCCAAACATTTCTTCAAAAGCGACATATGAAACACAAGATGCACATAAGATAACTCTGAAGGTAAGGAGTGCTCATCGCTACCTTACCAACTCTTCTCATAACTTTTGGTAGGGACCAACATAGCAGGGACTGAGTTTTCCTTTCTTTCAAACCGCATGACTCCTTCATAGGAGATACCTTCAGAAATACCCAATTGTCCACCTCCAACTCCAACTCTCTCCCCCTCATATCAGCATATGACTTTTGACGACTAGAAATACGAGTTTTCAGCCTTTTCCTTTTCAAATGAACCTTCACCATAGACACATGAGCCCGAATCGGCCCTGTGCCATTTGCTTCACCAACCTCAAACCATCCAATGGACGATTTACATCTCCGCCCATAGAGAGCCTCAAACGTTGCCATTTGGATACTGGAGTGGTAGCTGTTATTGTAAGCAAACTCGATCGGAAATGATCATCCCAACTACCTTCAAGTCAATCACATGCTCTCAAAATGTCCTCGAGTCTGGATTGTTCGCTCCACTTGGCCATTCATTTGCGGATAAAAGGCTGTAGTGGCGCAACCTGAGTCCCAAGCCCCTTTACATGAAAAGACCGCCAAAATTTGGAGGCGTGAGTACCGGTCAGAAATAATGGACAAGGGCACTCCATGTAGCGAACCAACTCTCGGATTTACAATTTGGCATAATTATCCTCTGAGTCTGTGGTCTTCACCGGTAGGAAATGTTGCAGCCTTAGTAAACCTATCCACCACCACCCAAATGGAATCATATTGTCAGCGGGTACAAGGTAATCTGTTATGAAATCCATGTTGATTTCTTCTCACTTCCAAGTAGGAATGTGATGTCCTAAAAGTACTCCTCCCGGCCTTTGATGCTCCACCTTCTTGCTGACAGTTCAGGCATGGCTGAATTCTGCAATATCTCTCTTCCTGCCATTCCATCAATATATTTCTCGCAAGTCATGATACATCTTGGTGACACCCAGATGGATAGAATATTTGGATCCATGAGCCTCATGCAACATTCGACTCCTCAAATCATCGACATACGGAACACATAAGCGACCTTGGTACCTCAGCACACCATCTCCCCTTGGTAGAAGACCTCGACCTTGTGATTTTGAACGACTTCTTTTAGCTTTACCAAAATCGAATCCTCGTCTTTTATAGCTTTCACATCAGTCACCAAGGATGATTACGACCCGTTTTGGACAACAACAACACGCCATCGATTGAGGTCCACCAACCTAACTCCCAACCTTGCGAGTCGATGTACATCTTTCATCAACTCCTTCTTTCCTTCATCCATGTTACACCCCGTAAGATTCCCGACACATAGATGGCCTATTCGCGTGTTGGTTAAGCGTATTTAAAAGCCATACATGCTAGAAAAAGGCCCGGAAAAAGATGGACGAGAAACTGTCAAACCATCGCGGAAGGAGCCGGGGCAGCCCCTCACGGTGGCAGCGTGTCACGCGGGTGGGGCCTCGTGTTGGCTCCGTGACATGTTGGGCTTGTTCGAGGCCCAAGTATATAAGCCCCACTTCGATTTTAAATCATTATATCCATTATAATTTCCGGAAGCTCGTGAGAAAACAGAGAGAGAGCGAAGGGAAATAAAATATCGTCCGATTACGCTGTCAAAGGTAGTCCAAATCCAAATTAACCTCAGATACCGAGGTATTTAGCAGCAGAGAGCATTTCTACGGATTTAGTTTCGCGAAATTCGGCCGACAAATCGTCCCGAGCTGGACTAAGGTAAGTAAATTTCACCAAACTAGTGTCAATGTGCTCCTAGCCTTAAAAGTGAATACTTCTCCCTTCTGGACTTCCGAAAAATAACAAGTTTTTGATTGTCTTTCGATAAGCCTAAGTTTAGGCTATAAATATATCGAAAGTGACGTTGTCTTTCGAAATAGTGATGTATTTAGTACTAATTGATGTGTATATATGTAATGCAGTTGGGAGAAATAAGCTGAAGTACTGACCGAGCCTTGTCCGATAGTCGGATAACTCGAGGTTAAGGTATGTAAAGCCGGTTTCTTCGGCAAGTTAGTAGCTTTAGCCTTGTAAATCATAGTAAACTCCGTAATCGAGTTCCCGGAGTTGAATGTTGAGTATTGAGTAAATTCAGTAAATCTGGTTTGTGTTTTTGTATCGTACTCAGTCCGAAAGTTAGTAAAGCATGCGCCAAATGGCGAGTTAGCATTCAGTTCGGTATAGTCAGTATGTGATTGCAAGCATGTTTTTAGAATAATATGGTACATATATTCGGGAGCAAAGATTAGTAAAAGTAAAAATCAGATAGACAGATAGTATTCTGGCTACAGATTAGCCATTCAGACGGATGATATCTTGGCTACAGATTAGTCATTCCAGACGAGAGGATATCTTGGCTCACAGTTATCCATTCGGGCCAGGATGATATCTTGCTCTGATTAGCCATCCAGGAGCCGGATGATATCTTCTCTACAAATTAGCCATACGAGTTAGATAAAGATTACGGAATCGGTATAAAACAGTATAAGAACCAGATAAACATAGAAAGAGATCAGAATAAGAAATCAGAAGTCAGATAGTATTTTTCAGTTAAACATGCTTGCTATATGTGCTTATTGTTTGTTGAAACTTGATTGTTTGTCGTAGGGCATCTTATTGAGCGTCCTCGCCTTACAGGTTATTAATCGTGTCGCCCACTGAGCGGGTGGGTTTACGTCACTCCAAAGAGGAGTGGCATGCCGTCCCAGAGTTTGGACGAAGATGGGATGAAGCTTTTCCATATTAGGGTGATCAGCATTCACAGTCTGAGATAGCCTGTTGACGCAAGCGCCAGAGAGCAGGGTCGGTTTCAGCTATAGATACATATAGGAGTCCTCCGGACTCAGACACGGTTATTTATATCGGAGGCTATGGCCCGAGCTGGACACCCAGGGGGCCCGGCAGAGGTGCTCTAGTTAGCAGATGAGTGGAGTGACTTGTTTTAGGCTGGTTTTGACCGGGTAGGGGTCTGTAGATTGTTTGCTTGCTTGGCGCCATCCGGCTTATGGGGGTTCGTATTGGCTCTTGCTTGCTACTTGTATATCTATTTATGTGCTATATACTAGTTAATAGAGGCAGGCCACCGCGTCTACAGGTATGCTCACCTTTATCAACACGGCTGATTGAGTTCATATCGGCTTCTTCAGATTCGGTTATCTCCTACTATACAAAATTGCTAGTTATGTTATCTATATTCAGTTGTATTCAGTTGTATTCAGTTGTTTTCAGTTGCTTTGCATACTCCAGTACCAGCGAATGCGCGCCCATTGGGGCATCTTTATTACACTGCGGTACTCATAGACGAGAAGGTCCCTCGTGATTCTAGCCAGCTATAGAGTCATCAGCTCCTGTCATCCGGAGCCTGATTTCCAGGGTGTAAGGTCTTTTCCTTTTGTTGTACAGTATGGGTAGATTAATTTGTCTCTATCATTTCTATCGATTACTCATAGAACTACAGGTTGTATGTATTTATCTCCTGTGTGGTCGGTTGAGCCGGTCGTGTGAGGCCATTGCAGTCTGTTATAGCTGTTTAGTATTTCTGGTTATGTTGGTCGTGTGGGGCCATAGTCTGATAGTAGTGGTGACCTTGCCGGTCACGTAGTTATGCAGTATTCTCTATTTTGAGTTTCAGATGACTAGACAGCATGGTGGCCTTGTCGGCCCGCATAGGTTCCTTGTTATGAGTATGTTTCTGGTTAGCTGTTATTGCATATGCAGGTGGCTATAGGCCTAGTCGGCCGGAGGCTGTATTTACAACCGTTATATAGCCCGTTACTTCCAGAAATCTGAGATAGAGCTAGCCAGGCACCAGATGTGCTTAGGCTTACACCGGTTATACGATTTCGAGATCCTTCTAGGGCACAGGTGCCAGTCCTTACCCCCAAGGCGGGCGTGACAATCCACATGGGACACACTCTCCATAGAGAGCCTACTAAGTGCGTCCGCTACAACATTAGCCTTACCCGGATGGTAAAGGACGCTCATATCATAGTCCTTGAGTAGCTCTAACCATCTCCTTTGCCGAAGATTGAGATCCTTATGCATGAATACATATTGTAAACTCTTGTGATCCGTATATACATCCACGTGGACCCCATACAAATAATGCTGCCATATCTTCAAGGCGAATACCACCACAACCAATTCAAGGTCATGAGTCGGATAATTCTTCTCATGGACTTTCAACTGCGGTATATGCTATCACTTTCCCATGCTGCATCAACTTTTACACCCAAGTCCGATCCTTGAAGAATCGCAATACACCCTGCGAATCCTGTCGGTACCCTCAAGTAGGGTCAGCACCAGTGCTAGAAGTGAGTTGAGTCTTCAATTTTTGGAAGCTCTTCTCCCAAGCCTCTGACCATTGGAATTTAGCAGCTAGCCACAGGAGTCAACTTGGTCACTTGATTGCTGCAATAGATGAGAAACCCTTAACAAACCTCTAATAGACAGCTAAACCCAAGAAACTCCGAATATCTTTGAAGGATTCACCAATCTAGGCCAATTCCTTTGTCCTTATCATTTTTGAGAATCTACCGTTATGACCTCACTCGATACCATATAGACCAAAAATGCTACGAAGTCCAACCAAAACTCACACTTGCTGAACTTGGCATATAATTGGTGATCCTTGAGAATGCAGTACTACTCTCAAGTAGGCGACATGCTCATCCTCGCTCCGAGGAGGATGCGGATGTCATCAATGAATACAATCACGAACATATCAGATATTGACTGAACACCCTGTTCATCAAGTCCATGAAAACTACAGGAGAATTCATCGAGTCAAAGATATGACTACAAACTATTAATGGCCATACCGTGTCCTAAAGGCTGTCTTCGGGATATCACTCTCCTGAACTCTGGGCTGATGATACGGACCTGAGATATATCCTTGAGAAACACTTGGGACCCTGAAGTTGGTCAAATAAATCATCAATCTGGAGCAAAGGGTGCCTGTTTTTAACGGTGACTCTGTTCAATTATCGATAGTCCAATACACATGCGAGAACCATCCTTCTTTCGAACAAGAGAACTGGTGCACCCCCGCAGAAGACTTGCTCAGTCTAATAAAACCCTTATCTAACAAGTCCTTCAACTTCTCTTTTAACTCTTCCCCCATTTCGTCAGAAGCCATCCTGTGGGGAGGAATACATATAGCCGGCGTGTCAGGAAAAGGTCAATACCGAAATCAATCTCTTGCTCAGGAGGAACACCTGACAAATCATCAGGAAAGACCTCCGGATACTCAGATACTACTGCGACTAATTGGATAGTCAGGGTTTGGTACTCGACATCCTTAACCCTAACCTCAAGATGGTACATGCAACCCTTGGAAATCATCTGTCTAGCCTTAAGGTAGGGAATGATACGATCCTGAGCACAATGAACCTCTTCCTTCTAAGACTGGCTCACCCGGAAATATGAACTCTCTTGCTGGGTTCTACAATTAAGCGAAGCATAACATGCAAATAGCCAATCATGCCGAGAATAACATCAGAGTGATCATGGCTAACTCTATGAAATCTGCTGAGGTGACCTTATGAAGGACTGAAACTGGGTAACCTCTATAAACCCGTCTAGCTATAACTGGAGTCACCTCTTTGGAGTAGGCGAGAAGGGTTAAAGACTTCGGGGTGACTCCAAATCTACTGGTCACATAAAGTGTAACAAAGATGAGTAGCACCCGGATCTATGGCATAAACATCAATATATGGAAACTCGCAACAAACCAGTGACCACATCCGGGAAGCCTCCTATTCCTGACGAGATGCTAAAGCATAGAATCTATTCACGTCTGACCACCAATTGTGCTAATAGATGCCCTTGATGCCGAGGCGTACGGGAGGGGTTGCTGAGTGTCACACCCCGCCTTGGGGGTATGATTGGCACCTGGTGCCCTGCTAGGACCTGAACTGCCTGACTACAAGCTGAGCACATCTGGTGCCTGGCTGGCTCTAACTCAGATTCACGGAATCAACGGGCTTTATATAACGAGCACGCCAAACACAGCCTTGATATTTGGGCCTATAGCCACCTATACTATAACATCAGCTAACTAGAATCACACTCATATAGGGAACCCTATGCGGGCCGACAAGGCCACCATGCTGTCTAGTTATCTCTAAATTAGTATAACAAATGCTGAACAACTACGTGACCAGCAAGGTCACCACTACTAATTGGATACGGCCCCACACGACCAACATAAATAACAATATTAAACAGCTAAACATACGTACGGCCCCACACGACCGGCATGACTAACCACGAGGGAGATGTATACACACAATCTGCAAGCCTCTAAGAATACTGATAAGATGGGTGGGGACAGGGCCCCACGACCTACCCATTACTATACAACAAAAGAAAATGATGTAAACCTCTGAATATCAAGCTCGGATGACAGGAGCATTGACTCTGCGGCTAGGATAACGAGGGGATCGACTCCTCGTCTATATATACCTGTAGGCAGGTAATGTAGCGCCCAAACGGGCGTCAGTACAACTGGTACTGAGTATGCAAAACAAACTAAACATAACTGAATATAAGCAACATAGCTAGAATTTAGAGCAGTAGGAAATATACGAAACTATACGGGCCCGATGAAATGCGAAACAAGCTTATACGTAGCGAGAGTAAGGTAGGAGCATACCTGTCGTCATGGCGACCTGCTAATCATCATTAATAGATATCAAGTATATATACATATGTATAACAAACAAGGACCTATACCAGCCCCCATAAGCCAGAAGGTGCCAACCAACACACAATCTATATACCCTACTAGGGTCAAAACCATCCAAAAATAAATCCACTCCACTCGCCTACTAACTACGAGCACCTCTACCACGGCCCCCTTGGGTCTGCAGCTCAGGCTATGGCACTGACTATAACTGTGTCTGAGTTCGGAGGACTCCTATAACTGTAAACTGTAATTTGTATCTTTAATCTGCCCCCTGGGCGCAAGCGCAAAACAGGGTAAGCTATCTTCGCTATCTTCGATCAACCTAATATAGAATGCTTGCATCCCATCTTCGTCCTACTGCGGACGGCATGCCACTCCTTGGAGTCACGTATCCTCACCCTCTGGCGGGCAAGTCATCGGCTGCTATTAACCCAGGGCGGCGAGGACGCTCAAAGAGATGCCCTCATAGCACAAACAAGTCTCAACAAACAATAATCACGTATAGCAAGCATGTTTGATGCGAAAATACTATCTGTGATACGATTTCTTATTCTGAACTCTTTCTGCTTTAAACTGATTCTCATACTGAACTATGCTGTATTTGAGATATCATCCTGACTATCCTGATATTGCTTTACTAACTTTTTATTCTGAATATATATCATAATATTATAAAACATGCTTGCTAGATTCACCTTTGGACTTAATTCTATCGACTTCTGAATTCTTTCTTCTATACATCATGCTATTTACTATACTGGATTACTAACTTGCCAGGGAATTGGCTTTACATTCCTTCCTTTCAAATTTCCCGACTAACTGGCGTAGCTCGGTCAATACTTCTGCTATTTCTCCCAACTACATTCATATATGTCAATTAAATTAAATACGCTAATATTACGGAAATCTCACTTTCAATATATATATAAGCCCAAACTTTGAAGCACATCGAAAAATGGCAAAAAACTCGCTATTTCTCGAGAGTCCAGAAGGGAGAAATACTCACTTTAGGGCTAGGAGTATATTGACACTAATTTGGAGCAATTCCACTTACCTTAGCTGGTACTTGATGATTTGCCATTAAATTCACGAGACTAAATCCATAGGAATGCTCTGGCTGCTTAATACCTCGGAGTGTCAGGAGTTAATTTGAGTTTGGACCGCATTTTGACGTAATCGGACAAATATTATAAGAAATCCTCATTCTCCGTGTTTTACTTCGTGTTCTCTGGAAATTATATGATGAAATGAAGATAAAAACTGAAGTTGGAGGCTTTTATACTTGGGGCTGCACCTCACTGTGACGTTGTGTATCAAGCCCTAGCCTGTGAGCATGCTGTGTATCACTTGGGAGGTGAGCCTCTGGGACACTCTGGACATCGCATAGGAGTTCTGCCAGCCTTCTCTTACGATGGTTCGACGTGTCACTTATCCGATCTTTCCCGGGCCTTTTCTAGCATGTATATTCAAAACTCTTAACCAACATGCGAATAAGCCATCCACATGTCAAGAATTTTACGGGGGTGTAACACTGAGCTAGAAGCTAGGCCCCAAATTGATCTCATCTCCACAGTTGGCCAATCTCTAAGCATGTGTCAGGCTCTCCACACTAAAACAAGCACACAAGACCTGCCAAACACTAGCTGTGTTCCCCCGACCACATCTGCGACAAGCTGGGATGCTAGAATCTGCCCGGGTCTGCTGCTCCTGACCCCTCGAGCCTGATGCTCGCCACTCTCCGATCATGTCTAGGTCGGGATTGCACACTCAGTGTTGAAGGAGCCGGGGTGGATGATCTCTGGTGAGTCTGCGTAGGGCCCACCCATCGAACCTCTATTGAGGGAATCTATGGTCTCGGTCCTTGCCCTCTTGGCCTTCTTGGCCTCCCTCTCTCGAATGCACCGCCTCCATCTACTAGGCGTACAATTCTACCCATGGGAAACCCATATCCTGATATGGAGCATAGCGAGTCTTGCAATTCTTGTCCAAAAATCCCGCTACTCCATGGACAAATCTACTCACCCGCTCCCTCTACGATTGGCTACAAACTCTGAGGCATATTTCGATAGGCGACTGAACTCAGGGCATACTCTTGTATAGTCATTCTCCCTTGCTTCAAATTCACGAACTTAGTTGCCTTCAGCTCCCTCATCTCAGAAAGGGAAGAACCGGTTTGAAACCACAACATGGAACTCTTCCCAGGTGACCAGGACACACTCCTGCGACCCTTCTATCCTTCCATTGGCGAAAGCAAGTGTGCTACCCCTTTTAGTTTATAAGAGAGGACAACTCAGCGCACTCAAACCCATTCACCCCATGACTTGGTGATCTTGACAATCTCCTCCACGAACTCATGTGGGTCCTCATCCCACCTAGGACCTAAGGAACTCGGCGGGTTCATCCGCCAAGAAGTCTCTAAATCGAGCCACTGCTGCGTTGCTATTTTGCGGAACATGGGCAACGGCCTGCTTGCCCCAGTTGACTTGAGCGGTCAAGGCCTGTCACAGCATCTGGGCCAGCAGCCCCGAACTCAGCATGGGCAGTTGGCTCTGAGTGCTGGGGCTCCTGACTGGTGGGGCTTGCTGATGCCCATGACAATTGCCATCCTCGTTACCTTCACCATCTCCATTCCTCCTTTCATTCACTCTTCGAGGAGCCATGATTCTGAAATCGCAAATAGCATGAATTAGAAGGATAGAAAGACTTTTCATCTCAAGACATAGATCATGAAAAGAAGACATTTCCTAATCGTCTCATAGCCTCTTCATCATATGTGTGGTGCGCGTCACACCCATGAAAAAGACTCTACTCAACACGACTTTCAAACACCCTAGGACACTTCAAAACCTATGACTTTGATACTAAGTTTGTCACGACCTCAGACAGATGCCCGGATCACAACATAGAACAAAGAATACGAGAGACCCCAAGTCGACCCATGGCATAAGCATACATCTAAACCAACCGGAGATTGAATAATCGACAATACAATCATAGCGAAAGGTTAGCTTAAATGTAACATCAGAATATAAAATTCCAAGCTGAATACATACATATCTTTGAATAGCCTCTAAACATGATGCGTTGATGGGACAAGACCCCGACTAACTCAACAAGTTGAAAACTCAAATACATAAAGAAAAGATAGATAGTCGGATCCTCGGAAGATGAGGACTCACCAATAAGCAGACTAACTCCAATAAGGTTTGTCTAGAGCGGGGTTGAAGGCGAGAGCGAGGTCCTGTATCATGAAACGATACACATAGAAGTACTTGGTCAGTACATGGAATGTTCCGAGTCAGCAAGGTAAGTAAAATCGCTAAAGTAAGTAAAAATCTTTTAAAACACAATGCGTTAATTAAACATAAACATTAATAAATTGAGAGTAGGGCTTGCATGAATTCTTTCTAAAATTGTGATCTTTTCATAACATGACAATACATCTCTTTATACATCAAACTAACTCGAATTACTCAAGCTGCAATATGATATTTATAGAAAAGCTGAATATTGAGTCAAACCTTACTTTTAAGGCTTATGCATGTGTATATAATAATCATGAGTAATGAATATGCATCTCTGAAATCATATTGAACAATAGGAGACTCGTCACTTAACCGACATACCACGATAGAGCTTAAGTGGTCCCAACTATTACACTCAAGTGGGCAAAGCCAACCAAAACCTTTCAGGGCTAAGGACTACCATGATATAGAGCATCAAGATCATGGGCCTTTAGGGCCGGGGATAGCTGAGGAGGTCCCAATAATATAATAGTATCAACCTACATTTGCACGTAGATCTGGAGCATAGGGTGATCGACCCTTAGCCCGCTCGATTGCTAGACTCTTCTCCCAAAACATGCAAATGCTCTACATCGCATATAACGAAACATTTCTATTGATGAAGCTCAATAATCAAATACATCCCAAATACAAAACCATGCATATCAGAAGCTTTAGTTCAAAACACAAGCTGAAAATATATGTAGGAGCCTTTGCTCCAAAACCATATGTTAAGTTATGCGTAGAAAGACTTAACTCAAAACATACCACACAAGCTATAATATAAGATTTGGGAGTCTTCGCTCCAAAACAATGTAGTAAGCTTAGTTCGGAAATAAATCCTCATTTAAACTTAACATGTGGTCATTGCTTAAGGATTTATCGCACTTAGAAATACTCAATTCTCATTAAAAACATAATTATAAACATGGGTAACTTCAAATCATAGTTTTCATCATAATATCTCATCATTATCACATTTACTTCCTAAAATCTCACTTTTCATGTTCATATCATCAATGGGCTTCAACATTCATAAGGCTAGAAATAAAATTTTAATTGAAATCATTATAAAATCAGGTCATAGTTCACAATTATAATAAATCATAATCAATTCATACCCATGTGAAGAAATTGAAGATTCAAGCATTTGGGTAAAACCCCCATAACTTGATCATAGAAATCTCCTTAGATAAAAATTGGGCATGGGATTGGAAGGAAACACCCACTCATAACCCCCTATATACCTGGAAGGGATAGAGTCTACCTTTACTCTGATTGCCCAAGAAGTTTGAATGAAAACCTTGAAGACTTGCATTAGATCACCTCCTCAACCTCTCAAGTTTGCATGCATGGAAGGACTAACTTAGAATAGGTTTTCCCTTTCTAAATCCACTAAAACGAGCCTTAAACGATGTAGTTTGGGAGGCTTTAGGAACTTAGGAATTATAAAAAGGGCCTTACTAGATTTGAAGGAAATTACTGCCAGGTGGTCCTAACGGATGACCTGATGACTCATAGTCCGGAGAAATGACTCGTCACCCTGCTTATCAAGTACCTGCCTTATCTATCCTCTTGGGCTTGTAACCGGTCACTTCACGGCTTGTTAGGGGTGACCATGACTCATCAGTCACCAGTCGTTGAGTACTACCTTACCTCTTCATTTTCACTCACCTCTTCCCACAACTCATTACTTCCTCCAATGAGTGGTAGTCAGGTTTTCGTCGGGTACAGCTTTGTCGGTCCTGAATTTCCCGACTATAAGTCCTTCTCCCACGAGTCACCTGATTACTCGTGGGCTCTCCCTCCACGAGTTGTGAGATGACTCGTCCTGAGGCTTTAACCAAATTTCCACTTTTTCCCCGTTTCAACTTGGGTCAATCTTTGAGCTCAGGGTATAACATAAAAAGTGCTCGTAGATCTTAAAAATCATTTGAAACATGAAGGGATTGACCCATAAATTAAACATAGAGAATTTCATAAATTGGGTTTCATACACTTGACTTCATTAACTTGAGAAGGGATTTGGGTATTAGAGTGAAGGGAAACTCTTATTCATGATCCTACATACAAATAGTGATTCTACACCCTTCCTTGAAAGCCCAAGAGATTTGGGGAAGAACTGAAGGATTGTAGACTTGATCTCTATGATTCTCTAAACTTTCATGCATGGGAGAATAGGTTATAATAGGCTAAACCCTCTTAATATCCTCCTAGCTGAGCTTAAAACAACGTTGTTTAGAGCTTAGGAGCTAAGAATATGGAAATGTCCTTACTTAAATTGCAAAATTTTACATTTACCGGAGTGCCACGACTCACACCACAAGTTGTACCTCCATCCCACAACTCTTGGTTACCATCTGTAGTCACCAATGATTTCCCTAAATTCTCTAAAGTTTTCCACGGGTCAGACCACGACTCGTACCACCAACCTAGTCGTTAAGGTCCACCCCGTGATCAACGCATCTAAGATCCTTAGTTCCTCCTCATGGTGCAGGCCACAACTCATTTTTCACCCATGAGTTGTGCCTGACTCGTTCCCTCAAAATAAATGCAAAAGATCACTTACGACTACTGACCACGCTCATCCTAGGACTCTTGACACGTTCTCATGAGTCGTACCTTGACTCATTATTAAAAGGCCTCCTGCTATAGATTCTGACCACGAATAATACCATGAATCATTACTGATGTGCCCGCAAATTATGCGGGTCGTACAAATAATATAGTGGCTCCTTTTAAAGAACCGAAATATCGAACCTACAGGGACAGGACCAATTCAGCTAACTATCAAGTTCAAGTGTGATATTAAATGCCGCAAGTGTTGATTATAGAAGTTTCGATATAGTTTAACTAAAAGTCTAATTGTAGTCCAACGAAATATTCTGAATCCATTCAAGGAGAAACATAGAGTTAAATGGATAATCTGTACAATACTACGATTCACAATGGTTTAAGTATGAAACTATCAATTATAGTCTCACATAATTAGAATTGCATGTTCAACTGGCCTTAAGGCCTCTAAACCACGACAAACTAGCCTCACTACTACATTGAGAGAGGATGCTAATTCTAGTTCGTGGGCATTTCAATTATGGGAATGTGGTTTTGCGGGGTTTATGCTATTGATTAGGGTCCTTCCGTACCTCCAACCATTTTAAACTTAGCTGCAACTACTTATTTGAGTGGTG
The DNA here is from genome assembly GCA_018107945.1 of Datura stramonium. Classification (NCBI taxonomy): domain Eukaryota; kingdom Viridiplantae; phylum Streptophyta; class Magnoliopsida; order Solanales; family Solanaceae; genus Datura; species Datura stramonium. The sequence continues at coordinate 19,300 of JACEIK010007693.1, forward strand.
GAGTGACAAATCTAAGCCGGTGTCGTTCTCTCCTCCATTTTATCAACCAAGCAAGGTATTAGGTATATTTCTATCCTAACCACAAATCTTATCAAAAGACAAGAACTTGCCTCTTACATTCTTATGTTCTTCCCTAGGTTTTCTTTCTCAAGCATTTGCCTAAGTTTAACACATCCTGTGTTTTCATGGTGATCAATCATTAAAAAAACCACAATCAAAGAATACAAAACAAATAACAATTGATAACTTAATTCCAACACGAGAATTAGTGACACAATCATAACTCATGGCTTCAGCCTAGAGGAAGGGTTCTAGCCATTCATGTTTAATAAAATTACAAGGAAGCATTATTAAAGTAACATCTTACAAGAATTGGTAGAGGAGGTGAAGGATGGAAATTGATGAACCCTAGGTGAGTTCTCTCACTTCTCCTTCACTCCTAGGTAGGTTTCAGGAATAAAATCGTGACAAAATGATTTTGGAGCTAAAGGGACCAATTTATAGTAAATGAGAATTTGCAAATTATGCCTGTCGTGGAATGGCTCCCGTGTCACAGGTGTGTCACCGAGCACTCCCTCCATGTTGTGAGGTAATGCGAAAACCTGTGGAAACTCATGAAATTGTCTCTCGGCGGCCTAGCCACGTTGGCAGCGTGTCACGCTGTGACCTTGGCTGCGCTAGGTGGCCTTGTGGTTAACACCAGCCTGCCTGCAATGGCACGTGCCAGCGATGCAGGTGGGCTGTTTCGGCGCATCTTCCTTGCCGACGTTTGCGTTTTAATTGATTCCATGCCTCCACTTTACCCCTCCTTGGATTTGTCCCTCAAATTCATTTTCAAACTACACAAACAAGAACTATAATCATGTTGGTTAGTGTATATATTCACATTTACATAAAAATTACATGAGATTGCATATAGTGTTCGATAAACAAGGATAAACTAAGTTATAAAGAGCATCACTTTCGGGCATACTGTTTGCCCTAGATCACAACCCCACACACTTAATGTCACATTAGTCCTCGAACAAACCTTGTACATTTCATGCACATGAAGACTCTAGCCTAATTTAGCAAGATAAATTCAAGGCTGACACTATATGATTATTTAAGATAGCAAGCTAAAATAAGGCATGCGATTTAATCATGTTAAATCCTATATGTTAAGACTTCCTAATCTCGAGAATCGACTCTCAATCATTGCAAACTCATGCAAATCAACTGATCAAGAAATCCAACATGAATTATATCCTTCATTCAACATGTTCCCTCACAATAGAGTTACCCATTTCACACGATTTTTTTAAATCACAACATGTGTGGGTACATGAATATAATTACGCTCACTCTCACAAAATTCCCATGCATCATGTAATGACCCATAGAAAGCAGCCCTTAGTGTTTTACTCCACTAATTTAAGGATGTATAGGCATAAGATCAAGTAGGACTTTTTTAGGTTGTAATCTAGCTAGGGACGGGTAGGTACTGTTCTGGCCAGTAATGAGTGACTATCTTCCCTAAGCGCTTTTAATACATACACCCTCATTACGCACTTCCCTTCTCTTACTTTTCCTTTATCTCTTTTCAGCTCATTTTCCTCTTTGTTCCCCCATTTGTTTGGCGTACTCTTGAACTTATTAGTAAGAGTTATATAAGTAACTTTTCATCAATTTATTTTCTTACTCCTACTATTACTCAACCATTTCAAACAAGTGCACCCTTGGCCTTTCTCAACTTTTACAACTGCTACTTTTCCTTCTTTTCATTCTTCTCGCTCCCTTCACTCTTTCAGTTTTCCCTTAAGCACTTGGGTTTTGGATCAAATTCAAGGCTAATGAAGAAAAGTTAAGCATGTTGGCTATCAAAGAATAGGCTCAGGCTCAATGGGGCTAACTAGGATTAAATATTCAACGTAGGTAAGGAATGGATTAAATATTTGGCTCATTTAAAGGAATGCCTAAATCATTTCCTACACTCTACATCCTTCATTTCATTTATAAACACACCAGGCGATTCTAGACACTCCACCGTAGCATGAAATATTCGAAAAACTTCCCTCACAGCACATGCTCAATTCAAGACACATTCCAGAGACCTTTACTCGGACCCTAATCACAAGAATTCAGAATTAAGCTTCAATCACATCGAGTCAAATTCAAGAGCCTAAGTGTGTCAAACAAAGTTATACACTTCTTACATGCTTTAACACTAACCACACTTGTATCTTACAATCATGTATAGCACATAACAAGAACATCAAGCCATCAATTGCTACAGGACAAAACTAGGCCTATTGACTAATTTTCCTCAAGGCGGTCGTCATCCATCCACATCGTCTGAAACAATCCCTAACTATGACTAAAAACATTATATACAGGCAAAGAATTTTTTTTATTCTTCGGTTCAAAGACCCCCCGTCGGAAAGAGACGAAAATAAAAACCAGCAATTGATGAAGTCACGCTTGACTCACAAAATTTTTCAAATATTTCTCACAAGCATTACATTCACCAAAAATCGTTAAGCACAAAAATTTTGAAATTTTCCAATTTTATAAATTATAAAATTAAAAAATTGAATTAAAATTAAAAAGGATGAGAAATACTCCCTGAGCCTCTATGCCTAGCTAACAACATGCTTTTCTTCAAGTTATCATAGGTGGGTGTTTGACCCCACACTTCTTCTCTTCCATGCTTTTTAGCTTCCTCCTCCACGGGTACTCAGACTTCCCTTCCATATGTGCTTAACTCTACCAAAAACACAAACACAATGAAAATAACAAATCAACACACACAAGCTCATAATTCGTACCTGTGGTACCCTTGGGTTACCTCCCAGCGAGCGCCTTATTTTACGTCGCGGGATGGCGTGGATTGTACTTTTCAGGACATCCTCATACCTCAGTTCCCATTCGAGAACCATCTCCTTTTCTTTTGCTTATTAGAGGAAACAACCTCCACTCTGTTCCTCTCTTCCTCCAACTTCTTCACACTTTGAAATAACTATCGAGACTCGGACTGAACACTTGTCATTACCTTTGGCCATGCCTGTGAATCCTCCACCCCACACACTCATCCTCTGACAACACACTAAACTTATAAAGGTCTCTGTAGTGTGTGTATGGGGTTGTTCTTGGTAGACGCGGAAGGTTCTTCTTCATCCTCGACCCTCATTTTCAGGGTCCATGCTCTCAAATCAATCGCTCCTCCGGTGGCATGAATGGCCATCCCAAGATTAAGTGTACCTGGTCATCAACCTGAAAATCTAAGATAATAAAATCAGCAGGTATAATAAACTTACCTACTTTTATGAGAAGGTCCTCTATTATTCCATCAGGTGTCACTCGCGACTTATTCGCCAGCTGCAACATCAACCTTGTTGGCCTCGGTTTTCCCAACCCCAGGGTGTTGAATAAAGATAGGGGCATTAGATTAACTGCTGCCCCTAAATCACACAAAGCTCTTAGCACCTCAGCTTTACCAATTTGTATGGGAGGAGTAAAACTCCCTGGGTCTTTGAGCTTCTTCGGAATCTTACTTAATACCTTGTATTGCTCTCATCAGTTCTCTAGTCCCGAACATCTAATCGACTTTGTTCGCCATCGTCTTTCAAGTATTTAGCATACTTAGGCATTCCCTGCAAAACATCAATAAGAGGCAAATTTATGTGAAGTTCTTTGAAACTCTCAAAGAACTTTGTGAAGCATTCCTCCTCCTTGCTCTTTACGAATCTCTAAGGGAATGGTGGTGGTGGTCTTTGTGCTGTGCAATGAAGATTGTGCATTTTGTATCCCAGCACTCTGATTTTCTCTGTCGGTGGATGGTCTGGTGTAACTCCGGCTGCACCTCCTGTCTTTCTTTGTTGGCCCTGCATCAGCTAATTGCTTGCCGCTTCTCAGGTGATGGCATTGACTTGCCGGGGTTAGGATCTGTGTCGCTTGGTAATCCCCCTGCGATCTCATGTTTTGAGCAGCTGCCATCTGACCCATTTGTTTTTCAAGATTGCGGGTGTGTGCTGATTCTTTTAGTCTGTTGCCATCCTCTTTGATTTTCCTTCTTGATGCGGGTCTCCATGATTTTTATGCAATGTTTCCTCAAATACTGCTGCTCAACTGGCCATCATTCTACCTATTTTGCTGATACTGTTGGTGTTGAGGTTGCTGATAACTTTGCTTTTGGTTTTTCCACCCCAAGAAAAATTTGGGTGGCCCTGCCAATTTCTGTTGTAGTTGTTTCCAAAATTCTGATTATTCGTGCACATTTCCCAACAAAATTGACTGATTCTGGATTAGTTCAAGATTCTACATTGTGCCCATTATTACCACAAATTTCACACCAACTTGGAGCTTGCTGAACTGCATTAAGCTGGCCCAGTTGTTGGTTCATACTCAGTTTATTGAACTGAGTCATCATCGATCTTGGAACAGAAGTAGCTGTCTTTCGCCAAGGCATTCATTCCATCACCTGTCAACCCTGATCTCTTTCCTGCCCCTCTCAGATGACTTGCTGTGCCACTCTGGATTTCCTTGAGCAATTCCTGTTCAACAAAGTGTACAACTCATCATAAGTCTTCTCCAAGGCTTGCCCACCCACTGCAGAGTCTAGTAATATTTTTGTGTGTGGGTCTAGACTTTCTACAAAGGTATGAGCCAGCACTTCATTTTATTGCTGGTGATGGGGACAGTCTCTCAATAAGACCTGAACATTTCCCAAGCCAAATATAAATTCTCATCAGGCTTCTGCTTGAAACTCAGTATTTAACTTCTCAACTTTGCAGTCTTGCTTGAAGGAAAGAGTCTGATAGGAACTTCTTAGCCAAATCATTCCACGAGTTATGGAGTTCGGTGGCTCATCCTTCAACCACTTTTTGCCTCTCCAACAATGAAAATGGGAAGAGGGTAAAGCGGACATAATCTGTGGACATGCCGATGGGGACAAACGTGTTAGTCTCAAGAAAGTTCTGTAAAGAAATTCTGATGCGGGTCCGCTCATTAGCCATCGGTGAATTGACCACTAGAATGTAACAGAAGCGCACCATGTTACGCTGAGGCCAAAGTTCCCTCCGGGCTCAGGTTTACGGATAGAGTTCATTAGTTGCTTGTGGGATTGCCACTTCGCAGGCGGTCTGGCTGCCATTGCTTCCGGTGACAGTGTGCTTGTCCTGCGGGTGGTTGTTACCTTTTCACGAAGTCTCTTCACCTTTTTCTCTAGAGCTATTCTCCTTCGCAAATGGATTTGACGTTCAGGTTCAAGCAACAGTTTCCCCAAGCTCTCTATTCTTAGCAGCTCAGCCCAAGACAACCATCACCTGCAATAAGTCGGACTAAGACCAGTTTCTCAACACTTAAGGAAATTTAAAAATCACACAAAAATAGATAAATTATCAAAACCGCGAGTCGGCAGCGCCAAAAAACTGATGTGCCCGCAAGTGTACGGGTCGTACAAGTAATATAGTGGCCCTTTTAAAGAGCCGGATGTCGAACCCACAGGAGTTGGACCAATTGACTAACTATCAAGTTTCAAGTGTGATGTTAAATGCCACAAGTGTTTATTATAGAAAGTTTACGATATAGTTTATTTAAGTCTAATTGTGGTCAACAAAATACTCTGAATCCATTCAAGGAACAACATAGAGTTAAAGCCAGATAATCATGCGATACTACGATTTGAAATGGTTTAAGTATGAAACTATCAATTGTCGTCTCACATAATTAAGTGCATGTTCATTGCCTTCCGAGCCTATAAACACGACAAACTAGCCTCACTACTACATTGAGAGCGAGGATGCTAATTCTAGTTCGTGGGCATTTCAATTATGGGAATGTGGTTTTGCGGGGTTTATGCTATTGATTAGGGTCCTTCGTACCTCATGTTAACCAAACTTAGCTTCCCAACTACTTCTTCGGAGTGGTGGAGTAGAAAAATCTAAGCCGGTGTCTTTCTCTCCTCCCATTTTATCAACCAAGCAAGGTATTAGGTATATTTCTATACAACCACAGAAATCTTATCAAAAGGCAAGAACTTGCCTCTTACATTCTTATGTTCTTCCCTAGGTTTTCTTTCTCAAGCATTTGCCTAAGTTTAACGTGTGTGTTATCATGGTGATCAATCATAAAAACAGCCATAATCAAGGGTGCAAGACAAAACAACAATCGATGACTTAATTCAACACAAATTCAATAAAAAACACAATTATAACTCATGGCTTCAACCTAGAGGAAGGTTCTAGCCATTCATGTTTATATAAATTACAAGGAAACATTATTAAAGTAACATACTTACAAGAATTGGTAAGGAGAAGATGAAATTGATGAACCCTAGGTGAGTTCTCACATCTCCTTCACTCCTAGGTGGTTTTTCAGAATAAAACCGTGACAAAATGATTTTAGGAGCTAAGGGACCTATTTATAGTAAATGAGAATCGTGCAAAATTATGCCTGTCGCGGAATGGCTTCGTGTCTGCGGAGTGTATCGCGGAGCACTGCCTCCGTGCCACGGAGGTAACATGGAAGCACACCGGAAACTCATGGAAATTTGTCTCTCGGCAGCCCCTTGCCGCGTTGGCAGTGTCCACGCTGCTTGGGCAACGCGCTAGGTGGCCTTGGTCGTGCGGCCTGCCTTCCGTGTACGTTGCCAACGCGGAGTGGGCTGTTTGGCTCATCTTCCTTGCTGACATTTGCGTTTTAATATTGAATCCATGCCTCCACTTCACCCACTCATGGATTAGTCCCTCAAATTCATTTTAAACCTACAAAAATAAGAACTAATCATGTTGGTTGAGTGTATATATTCACATTTACATAAGAATTACATGAGAATGCATATAATTAATTCGATGACAAGACAAAACTAAGTTATAAAGCATCACTCGGGCATGCTATTTTGCGAATCAATTCATCCTTTCACGATTCGTACTACGAGTCATTATGAGTCGTTTTTTTCAACATTTTTCTTTGATCCTTTTAAATCCAAGGTCTAATCTTAGAAACCTTTGGGGTATTACAATATCTCTCCCTTGAGAATATTCATCGTCGAATGTTGGAAAACATACTGAATAACAAGGGAAAGGAACTACCATCCCAAATACTAATTATCTAAAGGGCGAAGCCGCGGAGTGACTGACTCCTGACTAAGATGCATGGTAGGCTAGATTCTTGAATCACACATACACAAGCACTAACATAAATGAAACTGGGAGACATGAACTAGACATGAAACTGAATAGAGTACTAAGGAGGAAACTGGTACCTCAAGCCCGAACACAAGACGGAAGGGAAAAGATATGGGTATTTAGCCATCATATTTGCTTTGGATTCCCACATAGCTCCCTCGACAAGCTGATTTCTCCACAGGGCCTTTCTTGAAGCTACTTCTTTGTTCATCGAACTTTCCGAACCTGACGATCAAGGATTTCAACTGGAACCTCTTCATAGCTAAGACTATTCTTTACACCAATGCTCTCTATCGGAACAACCAATGCCGGGTCACCAATGCACTTTTCAAAAGACGATACATGAAAAACTAGATGCACTGATGCTAACTCCATGGGAAACTCCAACTCATCGGCCACCTTGCCAACACGTCTCACAATCCTGTACGGGCCAACATATTGGGGACTAACCTTCCCTTTCTTTCTGAATCACATCACTCCCTTCACGGGAGATACTTCCGGAAACACCTAATCATCAACTTCAATTTGAGGTTCTCTCCTTCTCACATCCACATAGGACTTTTTGACGACTCTAAGATGTTTTCAACCTTCTCTTATAAGTTGAAATTTCTCCATGGTCTCATGAACTGAATCTGGCCCTATCAACATAGCTTCACCTACTTCAAACCAACTAATGGGTAACCTACACCTCCGCCCATAAAGAACCTCAAAAGGGGCCATCTGAATGCTGGAGTGATAGCTATTGTTATATGCAAATTCAATAAGAGGCAAATGATCCTCCCAACTATCTTTGAAGTCAATCACACATGCTTTCAACATATCCTCACGAGTCGGAATGGTCCACTCAGCCTGACCATCCGTCTGCGGGTGAAAGTTTGTGTTAAGCGGCACCAGTACCAAGTCCCTTCTGAGCAGCTTCCAAAACTAGAGGTAGACTGAGTACCTCTATCTGATATGATGGACAAGATAACACCATTTCTTCTGAACTAACTCCCGAATATACAATTTAGCATAATCCTTGAGTAAGTTGTTTTGACCGGTAGAAAATGAGGCTGCTTTAGTCAGCTTGTCTATAACCACCCAAATGAGGTCATACTATCGACGTGTACAGGAAACAACCCTGTGATGAAGTCCATATTGATCTCTATTCCACTTCTAAGTAGGAATCCTGATGTCTTAGCACACCTTTGGGTCTTTGATGCTCCACTTTCGCTTATTGACAGTTCGGACACTTAGCCACAAACTCTGCTATGTCCTTATTCATGCCATTCCACCAATAGACTTCCCATAGGTCACGGTACATCTTGGTAGCACTTGGATCATATAGAATATTGGGAACCATGAGCCCCATGCAACATCGCTCAGTCAAATCATCAACATCCAGAACACACAAATGACCTTGATATCGAAGTACACCATCTCCCCTTTGGGAGAAGACCTCTACATGATTCTGAAATACTTCCTTCAACTTTACTAAAATAGGATCCTCATCTTGGCAAGCCTTGACCTCAGTCACGAAAGAAGATTTTGAGGCATTCTGAACAAGACACCACCATCCGTTGAATCAACAAGGCGAATCCCTAATTGCGCAAGCCTATGGACATCCTTCACTAACTCTTTCCTTCCATCCTCTACATGATAAACACTCTCCATGGATGGCTTGCTAAACGCATCCGCCACTACATTGGCCTTGCCCAGATGATAAAGGACACTCATGTAATAGTCCTTGAGTAGCTCCTAACCACCTCTCCTTTGCTGCAAATTCAGTAGCCTTATAAGTGAACACATACTATAAGCTCTTGTGGTCGGTGAGCACATCTACATGCACTCCATACAAGTAATGCCTCCATATCTTCAAGGCAAACCTCACTTGCTTCCAATTTTAGGTCATGTGTTGGGTAATTCTTCTCATAAATCTTAAGCTCTCTAGAGGCATACGCAATGACCTTACCATGCTGCATCAACACACAACCAAGACCAACCTTAGAGGCATCACAATATACCACGAATCCATTTAGCATCCTCAGGGTAGGGTCAATCTTTTAGGAAATTTGAAGTGAGGCAGGTCTTAAGCTCTTGAAAACTATTCTCACAGGCATCCAACCACTGAAATTTGACTTTTTTCTGGGTCAACTTAGTCAACGGTACTGCAATGGATGAAAATCCCTCAACAAACCTTCTGTAGTAGCCAGGTAAACCTAAGAAACTCTTGATATCCGAAGGATTCTTTGGTCTAGGACAATTCTTCACATCTTCTATCTTTTGGGAGTCACTTGTACATCCTCATAACACTACATGACCCAAAAATGCTATTATATTTCAGCCAAAACTCACACTTGCTGAATTTAGCAAACAACCAACGATCATTAAGAGTTTGTAGCACAATCCTCAAATGGCGACATTCTCCTCCTTGCTACGAGAATATATGAGAATGTCATCTATGAATATAATCCATGTACAAATATGGCTTGAACACCCTATTCGTAAATCCATAAAAGTTGTAGGGGCATTCATTAGTGCCTAAGGACCTTAACTACAAACTCACAGTGACCATACCGAGTCCTAAAGGCTGTCTTTGGATCTCTCTCCTAACTCTAAGCTGGTGATAACGTGCCTAAAGGTCTATCTTTGAGAAACATTTAACACCACGAAGTTAGTCAAACAAGTTGTCAGTGCAGGAAAGGATTCTTGTTCTTGATTGTAACCTTGTTCAACTGCCGGTAGTCAATGCACATACAAAAAGATCCATCCTTCTTCCAAACAAAGAGAACTGGTGCACCCCACAGGGATTTTCTAGGTCTGATGAATCCCTTATCTAGAAGATCTTTCAATTGCTCCTTCAACTCCTTTACTTAGCTTAAACGGAGCCATTTTGTATGGAGGAATAGATAAGGCTGCATATCAGGAAGAAGGTCATACCAAAGTCAATCTCTCCCTCAGGAGGGACTCTGGTAAATCATCTGGGAAAACCTCCAGATGCTCACACTATAGGAACTGAATGGAGTCGGGGTCTCGGACGTAGCATCCTTAACACGAACTAGATGGTAAACCCAACCCTTAGAAATCATCTTTCGGCCTTAAGGTAGGAAATATAGCGACCTACAAGCACAACTGAACTACCCTTCCACTCTAGGATTGACTCACCCAAAACCAAAACTCTGCCACATGGGTTCAACAATTTACTGAGGCATAACATGCATGTAGTCAATTCATGCCAAAGATAACATCAAAAATACATCATATCTAAGCATACTAAATCTGCAGAGTTGACTTTGAAACGTTGGCGGGCAATTTTTGTACACCAGTCGAGCTATAATTAAGTCACCGACTGTAGTAGAGAATGAGAAGGGTTCTGATAGGATTTTAGGACTGATTCCAAAACTACTAGAAACATAGGGAATCACAAAAGATAAGGTAGCCCATATGGATCTAACAATGCATAAATATCAAGACGGAATACTCGTAACATACGAGTGACCACATCTGGAGAGACCTCTTGCTCCTGACGAGATGAGAGGGCTCAAAACCTGTTCTGACACTGACCACCAACTGCACTAGTGGATGCACCCTACTGAGCTGAGCATGCTGGTGGAGCTGCTGAACTGGTGGCTAGGTCTCGACCTATACCATGGACTGTCTGGTTGAAGGGTAGTCTATGAGCATATAATCGGGCTTTCCACACCCAAAACATGCCCCTAAGCCTGCTAAGCACTGACCACAGTGTGCCTCCTACCACAACTATCACAAACTAGAATGTTGGGCTCCACCATTAAGCTCCCTGACCTCATATTCCACCAGTGCCCTCCCTCCTGATCGTGCATTGGCACGGATGGAATCATTTGCTGATGAGCCTTCAGTCGATGACCTCTGGTAGGACAGCTGGTGATGTCCACCTCCAGACCTGTGCTGGGAGAAGCTAAAAATTATCTCCTCAACAGCACTGGCCCTCTCTCTTTGTCTCCCTCATCTGCACCACCTCATCTCACCCAGACATCACAAGAACAATCGAGAAAGTTAATGTCTGATGTAGCATAGTGGTCCAGTAATTCTTGAGCAAGTAATCTGCCCTATTCTGAAAGTGCTCCCAGGGCCTATGAGGTAAGGCCCTGTCTCGGCACATACTTGGACAACCAAGGTGAACTTTAGAGCATACTCTGGATGGTCATGTTCATTCTACTTCCAATTCTCAATGTAGTCGCCTTGATCTCCCTCACTGGGAAAGAATCTTTTGAGAATGGTAAGAAACTCATCCAACTAATGGGACCCACTTTTTGACTCCCCCAGCTATCCTTCCACTACATTGCCAAATATGGCGAGCCCCTTTCACTGATAAGGGCTAGGTCTGCACCACACTCATTTCTTGTCACTATAATCTAGTGACATTTGCGGATCTCCTTAAGTAGACATGTGGGTCCTCATCCACTCTCTAAACCCAAGAAACGCAAGGGGATCATCAAAGGGAAAATTCCTGACTCTAGCCGCCGCTGCATTTCCCATTCTGGAGAACATGAGCCACTGCCTGCTAATTTGACCTGAGTGGTCAACGTTTGTGCCAACATGCGGATAGCAGCCCAAAAATTAGCATAGGCAACCTGCTGGGGCACATGATCAAGCTGGGCTGATGGGGCTTGCTGGTGCCCATCTCCATTTGCTATCCTCGTGGCCATTTCCATTTATTTTGCCATTCCTTCTTCCGTTAACTCAGAGGAAGGCATGATTCACAAGTGTGTATAGAACGAGTTAGAAGTATAGAGAGATGCTTCATCGCATAGCATAGATCATGAAAGAAAGAAAGAATTTCCTTAAATGTTTCATAGCCTCTTCGTCATAAGTGTGGCGTGCTTCACACCCATGAAAAGACTCTATTTAACATAACAGACACCCTAGGACACACTTTGAACCTTTGCTCACGTGCAAATTTGTCACACGACTCAAACATAGGCCCGTATTTGGAGCATGACCAAGAACCTGCGTGGCTCCAAGTCGACCCATGGCATGAACATGAAAATAAATCTCAGCATACACAAATTGGAAAAAAACTATGAAGGTCGCTTGAAGGATGAGGACTCACCAATAATACTATCTGGGCTTAACTCTGGAAAACTGGCTAGCGATCGACTGAGTTTGAATGTTTGAGCCTATATTATGAAATGATAGAGCATAGAGTATGCAGTCAGTACTTGGAATATACTAAGTATGCAAAGTAAGTAAGACAGGCTAAGCAAGTATGGCGAAAACATGCATAACATAAATCATATCATTAAAAGATTCTGAGAGTAAGGTATTGTATGTTTGATATGTGAAAACATGAATAGACATAAGATGAACCTCATAACTGAATAGAATGACCCAAAGATGAAACTAATATTCCTTAAGTAAAACTGATAAACTGATCATTGGGTCAAATCTGTGATAACATAATATCATAGCGGTGAATATGCACAACTAAAATCATGAGAACAATGGGAGACTCATAATATAACCGACACTATCACCATAGAGCTTACGTGATCCCAGCTGTTACAATCAAGTGGGTAGAGCCGTCCAAAGCCTTGCTTGGGGGCTAAGGGTGCTACCATGATATCAATATCAAAAATTTAGCCCATTCGGGGCCAGGGGAAACTCACAAGGGAGTCGTAAAGTAAGCTGAATAATCCTACGTTGGCACGTAGTTCTGAGACTCAGGTTTTCCAGAACCCTAGCCTACTCAGTGCTAGACACTGCTCCCAAAAACATGCAAATGCTCTCCATCATTTTTCAATGAAGCTGATAATATAATAACATACCACAAAATTTGAGCATTGGAGAGTATTGACTCCAAAACCATGTGGTAAGCTAATATTATAAAACTTAAGTAAATCATGAAAACATACTTAATTCGTGTGGGCTGGCCCAAAACTTTAACATACTTGAGATATACTTGATAGTCAAAAGCATGGATTCATTACATGAGTAATCATAAACATTCTTTAATGCTAGATGGCTCCTCATACTTGAAAACATTAATCATAAACTTGACTTTTCATGAAACTTACATAATTGGGCAAAATTCTTCTAGAACTTGAAATCATTGATTTATAATCAATTTGCACTTAAAAACTGCTCATGAATCTTAAAATATCATTTGAAACATGAAGGGAATTGAACCATAGAAAGATCATAGAGAATTTCATAAATTGGGCTAAACTCCATAGAATTATACACTTGAATTCATGAACTTGGAGGGAAGAGGGATTTGGGCATGAGTGAAGGAAAACTCTCATTCATGACCCTACATACCTAGATAAGATGATTCTATACCCTTCCTTTAAAGCCCAAAGAGATTTGGGAAAGAACTTGAAGAATTCTAGACTTGATCTCCTTTGAGATTCTCTAAAATTGCATGTATATGGAGGGAATAGGTTAGAATAGGCTAAATCCTTTTAAAATCCTCCTAACTGAGCTTAAAACGACGTAGTTTAGCTCTTAGAAGTTTAGAAATTATGAAACTTCCCTTAGTTAAATCATGAAAATTTCTCTGCCAGGTGCCACGACTCACACATGAGTCGTACCTCCATCCCATGACTCGTGGTTACACTCTGTAGTTACCTCTGATTTCCCTGACTTCTTTGAAGTTTTCCACGGGTCAGACCAGGACTCGGCCACCACCAACATATGAGTCGTTAGGTCCACCTATGGTCAATGCTTCCAAGATCCTTAGTTCCTCATCAGATTGTAGGCCACAACTTATTGTTTCACCCTCACGAGTCGTACCCTGACTCGTCCCTCAAATTGATGCACAAAGATCCCTTATGACTACTGACCACGGCTTGTCCTACGACTCCTGACATGTTCCCACGAGTCGCTAGCCTTGACTTGTTACTAAAGGACTCTACTTTGCAGATTCTGACCACGAGTAATACCACGACTCATTACTCCTTTCCACAACTCGTACCACGAAGTCATTTCTGAATCATATTTTCAATATTTTTTTGCTGATCACACTTCAAATCCTGAGTCTAGTCTTACGAACCTTTGGTGTATTAAAGTATCGGACTAAATTAAACAAGCAACTGCAACAAAATTGAGCAAATAGATACAATAAAATTGCTGCATTTGTACATCTTTTTGAAATTCATATTCTATCACTAATACAACTTTCTGAAATTCGTGTTGTTTCACTGATACAACTTTAAAGTTTAGGTGTATCACCGATACGCAATTCACTCTGTATCAGTGATACAGCAATTTTGTTATATCTATTTGCTCAGAATTTTATTGTAACTGTTTGCTTAATTTAGTTGGATACACTATATTTTATTCGTTCAATCTAGTTGTATCAACACTATTTTGTTGGATACACTAATAGGCCAAGTCAATCTGTATCAGTATATCAGTGTATTTCAATTTTTGAGTATATGCCACATGTATGTATTAGTGTATATATCACTTAAATTTTATGACATACACTTATATCATCAAGAAATCATCATAAAATTAGATCTATAATAAATTAATTAAGATGTCTGCGAGAGAGAAAGAGACATGAGAGAAAGAGAGAGGTGAAAGAGAGAAAGGAGATAGGCGAGAGGAGAGGAGTAGAGGCGAGAGCGAGGAGAGAGGCGAGCAAGAGAGGGAGAGAGGAAAGAGAGATGGATTTTCTATGAAAATGATAATTGTTGCTAAATTTAGAATATTTTAAAATTAGCTATGTATTATATAAATATAGGGCAAATTTAATAGATAGTAGTAGTTTTGAAACATTATTACCATTAGTAGTTATAATTTACATAATTATAATTCATAGCTATAGTTTTTAGACAAAAGAAAATCTCTCTCACCTCTCTCCTCGTCACAGCTGCGCCTCTCTCTTTCTCTCTCTGCCTCTCCTCTCTTCCCCTTTCTCTCTCTTGCACCTCTCTTATTTAACTTACTTGCCTCTTTGCCCTCCTTGTCCTCTCTCGCACCCCCTCTGTCTTTCACTCTCACCCTTTCTCCCTCTTTGTATATTGTATTTTTACCTCTCTCTGTGTGTTTATTCTGTATTTCTATATTTTGAAGAGAGGTATCGGGAAGCATGTTTACTGTATTCATACATACATTTGAGTTGTATCCTCTCTCTCTCCACTCTCGCCTCCTCTCTTTCTCTCTGTATTTTGTATTTTCACCTCTCTCTATACTTGTATATTTTTTGGGGTGTTAAGGGTGTATTTTTGTATTAATACGTGCATTTAGGTTATATCCTCTCTCTCACCTCTCTATCTATTTATTCTATTGTCACGCCCCGACCACAGGGCTAAGGTATGGCTGGTATTCGAACTCATTGCTGACTCAAATGAACCGTATAACATGGTTTACATCATGAGCATACCTCTAATCATAAGAGGAGTATAGATGAACTTAATCTATTAAAATTAAAGTACTCAAATTATAAAAAAAGACTTGCCAAGTTTTACATTAACATGAATATTAATCTATGAAGCCTAAACATAATGGGGTAACTGTTTTACGGGGAAGAAGGCACTTGTCATATCTTTAAATCAAAATCTAATAAAGCTGAATAAAAGACTAAGCCGAAAACAAGTGGGGCTCACCAATAGCTTAATGAAATAGAATCTTAGTATACAGCTCAATCATCGGCATGAGTACCTGAGTCTTCATTGTAAAATAATACAGCGCCCCCGACAAAAGGAACGTGAGTACATAGAATCATGCTATATGTGGAACGCGGGTACATAGGACCATACTATATGTGAAGTGGCTAAATGAAACATAAACATAGCTGATAATAGAAAGGAAAACCAAAAGTATAAACATGCTATGAAGGAAATCAAGAATATGAGATCAATGGTTGACATTTTAAAAATCACATTTTTCATCATCACTCATTAATTTCATTGTGGGAGGTTCTTACTTTAATCGACATAAACCACCATGTAAACACGAAGTCTAATCTCTATGCATAAGCTAAGTCATCTCATACCTTGTTGTAATATGAGACGTATATAATATAGTTTGCTAGTAAGGATCCAAATCAGCCCATACCAGGAGCATTTTGGAGCCACCCGAACTAATAGAAAGCGATCCATCATACAACATTGGCATACGTAGTTTAAGTCATGAAGCCGTCTCGGTTAATAGAACTACTCCGCTTTCATTACATAACATGATTTACTTAAAATCATATTTAAGCAACCAAGTTTATCATCATAAGTCATCATCATATCATGATCATAGTTTACCATTGTCATAAGACCTTTAAATTCATAAGTCCTCATATCATAATCATTTTTCATAAAAATCATTGAAACTTCTCTTGATAGGAAAATCAGAATATATAAAGCATTGAAACTAGTCTTGTAAAGGAAAAATCATAGTTCATTAAATCATTGGAAACTTTCATAAGAGGATTTTGTAGAACTCATAGAAAATAAAGAAGGATCATAAACATACATAAGACTCATGGAGTAAGAATGATCATAAAATGTATGTAGAAACTCATGGAAATTCAGGAATGAATAATCATTAACATATCATATTACTTAACCTTAGCTTAAAACAATACAAGAAGAAGGAGAATTTCATAAGTAATTCCTTAAGAGGATTCATCAAACTCCGATTTTGAAGGAAAATCACATCTTTCATAATTTTATAATTTCGTGTAGAAAATCAAAAAATTCTAGGAAAAGTGGTACCATAAAGGATGAGTATATAATATGGAAGTCTTGGATTTCATAAAAATCGATAAGATCAAGGAATAAGGTTTTCATCATAACTCTAACTCATACTTGGAGGAAAAGATCATAGACATGAATAACATAGAGTGGGAAGAGACAATGAGGTTCCATACATAGAGATAACCTTAAATACCTTAAGGAAACTACAAATATTGAAGAAGAATTTGATCTTGGAAGGAAGAAAAGACCACAAGAACCTTTCTTGAACCTTGGAATAGTTCTCTCGAAAACTTAGATTTTACCGTAGATTCTTTCTTAGGAAATATAAATCAATTGTTAGAATCACTTAAATATCATGAGAGTATGATTACCTTGATGTGAGGAGGTATTTTCTCCTTGATGGATAGTGGGTCTGCTAAAAATCATGTCTTGGACCCTAAAAGTGAGTTCTTTATTCTTACTAGATATAGGAAGATGATTTTGATGTTAGAATCATGAAGAAATTCATGGATTTATGTTGTAAGATCATGGAGAATACTTATATAGCCTTAAGAGGGTTGAAGAGAGCTCACAGGAACTGAGAGGGTTGATCTAGAGGCGGTAAAATAACAAAGAATGGTTTATGGCGGCTTTTAAAAGCCCTGAAATCCCCAAAAGGATAGACCATGGTTTAGGTTGATGTTCTATGGACTCTTCCATCAAATTTAGGTGAAAATTAACAAGTTTTATGTCATTTTTATGGATCCGCGATGCGAACCATCCTTCTATTTCCACGGGCCATCATTCTGCCCATCGAAATCCAACAGTGCTCCACTAAAATATCCATAACGTTTTACTCTTAATTCAGTTAACACCCAGACGGTTGGTGGATTTGGAAAGAAGACTCAAAAACTTTAATTTGATAGGTCATGAGACATAAAACTCTTCATATAATGGGAGGAATGTATATTTGAAGTTGACCTTGGCAAGACATACGAAAACTCAATCGGTTGGAGACGCTCTCAACTCAACTTTGTGCTAGAGGTTTCTTATGACCTTAACTTTATCCAATGCACCCTTCCCACAATTAAGAATTAATATTAGCACATAGTTTCAATAAAAATGCATCGGGTTCGGCTCTATCACTTTCAGCTAGTAATTGGCAAAGGATGGACCATCCTTTTTGATTGACAGTCGTTCTTTCGACCATCTAAAATGTTCAAAGACCCAACACAAAACTTGGCATCAAACGACAACCATTTGAAAAACCTTCCTTTTGATTGATGGTCCATTGTTTGGATCGTCAAAAATATTCAGAGACTTATTACATTTTGATCCTCAATCGATGGTAGAATATGACGGCCCATGCATCTAATACACAATACGTGCATTCAATCTTCATTTTTTGTACAGTGATTTCCTGAAATGCTTCACTTCCTCAACTTACCACTTCTGGTCACTTCTTTTCTTGGAAAAAGGACTTCACTCACCATGATCATCCTTCGAAACACTTACCAATCATTAAAATTTTTTCAGGTCGGCTTTATCTACATAGAATCATTCAAATCTTAGTATGATAGTACGGTGTTACAATATCTCTCCCTTGGAATCATTCATCCTTGAATGATGGTTGAGCACTAACAAATTCTAATTCTAGAATTTTTCCAAAAAAATTTCAGTAGAGTTTTCTTTGTAACTAGAAGTTATCTAAATTCTCAAACCTGTGTCAGCTAACCAGAAACATTATTATAAGCCTCACGGAGCATCACATAGTGCCCAACATGAAAAAATATATAAGTAACACACATGTGGCTCCTCTTGGCCCATTTTAAAGCATCAAAAGGAAATTCTCCCTACAACTTACCTGTACTCTGTTCACCATCATAGACATCATCATCATAAGGAATTTTATAACATTCTCAGAAAGAAGTAGTAGGCACTAGTCATATCAGACATTTAAGGTTAGGATAGATATCTAGTAGTAGGGTTTCCCTCGAACATAGAGCATAGCATAAGACATAAGGTTGTTGATCATGAGTAGCGTAACATGGGATATGACTTCATGGGATCATAAAGAAAAGGATAGCTACCTCTCATCACTATCATGTCATAATTATACTTGTAACATATCATAAAGAAAGGATAATACCTCTCATCACTATCATCATGTATTATACTTGTAACATATGAGGTTAATGAAAAAAAACTATATGCATGAACTATAAGACGTTAGGGATGGAATATTAACATAGCTTGAGCATATTAACCATTGGTCATGGATTCGTAGAATGTTGCTGGCATAGCTTTGTACATAGGCTTCATTTCATCGGCAAAGCATTATCATAAAGCATGAGTACGTTGGATATATGATGCGAACAAAGCGTTAACATTAAGTAATTTCATCTCGGCCAAGGATCAAGTGGAAACAATTAGCTCTCATATGTTTCTTGGCTCCATATATAGCCTTCAATGTCCTAATTTTTTCCCTAAAACTTTCATGAACACTACTTTTTTGGTCCATAAATTAGTGGTCAGGTCTTAAGCATTTCTAAAGTTCAACAGATTCTTTTTCCTCTAAAATTATCCCAATGAATAATATTTATCCTTATCACTAGAACCAAACCTCCTAGAACTCCATGAAGAAGTCCCAAATGCAAGAATTGACACATTCATCATGCGACATTCAAGCCTATCACTATATATATTTCATTACTCCCTTCATAGCCCTAAAACCATCCAAAAGCTTTTATGTCTTCTAAAAATTCCCTACTATCAACAACCATTCAAGATCATATAAGGAGGTGTGAAATACTTTCATCTAATCACTACACATAGTTAAAGACTAACTTCCTTCACTTCCCGCATTCTTTAACTTTTGACAAAACAAGTGTACCTATTATTGCCAACAAAAAGGGAATGTCTACTCTCTCCGGAGTCTACCATAAACCCATTATAAGAGAGTTATTAGAGTAATAGAGCATAAGCATGAGCCTCATGAAATACGGCTGGAGGTCTAAGTTTTGGTCATAGAATGGGAGTATGAAGAAAGTTCCACCTTTAGTATAATTGTAAAATCAAATGGAATATCGTTCAACACACTGAATCTCATCATTACATCATTATCCTAACTGGAACTTCTTCTTGATAGAACCATAGGCACGAATACTTCGCATACACCAATCACATGGGGTATGAATAGGGAATCACTTTGAGCGTAGATAAGACGTAGTTGCATGGAAAAGGGAAATTAATACCTTTGTTCTTAATTTCAATATGGGTTCATAAATCTTTTACGAGAGAAGTTGTAGCACTACACAAACTGCTCTTCCTTATGGTTCACATCTTGGTGTTTCCATGGGCATCATGATGTGAGAGGAATGCATAGGCATAGACATGACATGAATGCGTAAAACATTAGTTGAGCGTTATCTTGACAAAGTATTGGGATTTCATTAGAGCGAGGATGGTTCATTATCATTTACATTTCTTCTCAGAGTTCTTTACTATCTGGATATGTGATATGTTTAGGTACTTTGCCATTGCCATCTCCCCCTTAGTTTAAAAGTTGGCATTCTAAGTCTATGGACCCCTTATCTAAATAGAGTCTTAGATGATCATTTTCTTAGTCTTCCTTTACTCCGTGCAACTCTTGCATTGAACATAGTTGGAAACCTTCTTACATGTTTATCGATGAAAGAAAGTCTCCCTTACTGTATTATAGTTATATTACTCTACATGGTAGTTGTATCAATATATATTCCTAGCTGTCGCACCCCTCTTATGGAATACGTTCATGGATATAAATTGAGGTAGGGTTTTTCTTCCTATATATCTCTTAACTTCCTCCTGCCTCTAAGGCTATCATTATATAACTTATACTCTTATTGTCTTTGTTATCGCTTCCTTATAACCTTAACAATATGATTTCCTCATAAGTTTTACTCATCATATCTTCAAATTTCTATCCACCAAATTCAGATGAGCTTCAAAATTACTTAATAAAACACATCCGTCTATTATCTTCTCACTTTAGCTCTTGGGATGGGAACACCGTGATTATACACTTAGTATTTCTCCACCTTTCACGACTCAAAAATACTAAATTAGGCACACATGGAGTTTAAAAGCTTAGTATCTTATCTAACAATATACCTCATCAGGTCACACCATCTCCCTTCATAATTCTTAAGATTTTATCTTTATCTACTGCGTTAGCTTCCATTTCACTTATTCATCGTCTAAAGCTCACATATATCATGCATAATCCTTCATAGATGTCATAAGTTATTGCATTCCCTATATTAGAACTACTAGATCCAATCTCAAAACTAGTATCATCACCCTCATATTTTCATTTTTTCCCCATGATAATCATTTAGAGTTTCATCCTAGTGTTTATTACTAAAATGGGTAGCAACTTGAATCAATTATCCAACATAGAAATATAATTACCAAAGTGAAATCAATGAAACACTATACCATTGAGAATTCATGACAAAATAGTTTATCCTAATCACTCGACCCATCAATGTCATGCCCCACCTTCGGGGGTATGACTGGGCACCTGGTGCCCTACTAGGATCTGAAATGGCTTAACTGAAATGGCCTATACACTCTAGGTGCAGGTTTAATTTCCAAATCAAAGAGAAAATAACGGGCTATATTTCGGCTGTAAATATAACCCCGACGGACAAGACCTTACTCTTCACACAGCAAAGAAAAACAACTAAACCAGAATAAGGCAATAACAGGGAATCCTATGGCAGGCCGATAAGACCACCATGATATCTAGTTATGACTATAAAGTAACTCCAGTGCTAAGCTAAACTATGGCCGACAAGGCCGCTAATCTATCAACTAAACAGGGCCCCACACGGCCAACACATAAACTAAAACACATATGGGCCCCACACGACCAATAACAGCTAACACAGAAATAAAAACAATATGCAAGCCTCTAAGAACTAATATGATGGTTGGGACAGGGCCCTGACCTACCCATAAACTGTACAATCAAAGAGGAGTAACCTTGTCACTATAAGCCGGAAGAAAGGGGCCGAACTCTTCTGCTAATCACGGCTGGAGGCTAAGAGGACTTGCTCCTCGTCTATTCGTACCTGCAGGAAAGTAATGCAGCGCCTCAGAAAGGGCGTCAGTACAATATGTAATGAATATGTAAGGTGATAAATGTAAACGACTGAAATAAAGAGATAGAACTTAGGATAAGTGAAGTGAAGGGGTAGATATCATACCTGAGTAATAGAACTTCTAATATTTAATTTATTAATAACTAAAGCAAACAACAACCTTACCTGGCCCTATAAGCCGGAAGGTACAACCAACACGAGAATAACCCACCTGGGCCCCCCATAAGCCCCGGTGAGTACACTTTAGTCACTATATACCCTTATCAAAGGTCACACTAGTCAACTAATAGCTATAGCTATCTACCGGTCCCCTGGGTCTACAATTGAGCCCACTCGGCCCCTAATTAGCTGTGTCTGAAGTCAGTGGACTCCTGATATCTGCACCCCGCGCACTGGGCTCGACGGAGGTGTACGAAGCCAACCACGACATATGAGGACTTGGGACCCCATCTTCGTCCTGCGGATGGCATGCCGCTCCGTAGAGCGACGTCATCTCGCCCTGGCGGTATCGACACCAGCTAATAACCCTGGGGTCGGTCATGAAGGCTATGCATGCATAATCCATCCCAAACTAAACATGGAATAAGAGTTTTGGCTAATAACAACAACTAATCATAATAGGCATGCTTCTGGCACTCTTACTGGGACTCAAACTGAGTTATCATGCTAAGGAAACTAACTTGCCGAAGGAAACTTTCTTAACATACCTCGTTTGCCGATTATAGATTAACTGGTGATTTGATCCGTATTCAAGTTGCTCTTTTCTTCACCAAATCCCATATTACTAGGGAATATGACTAGTTTTAGTACTAAATTCGACAAAAACGATAACTTTATATAAAAATATTAACTCTATTTCAACTTAATGGAAAATGATCGAAAACTCGTAATTTCTCAAAAGTCCAGAAGGGAGAAATACTTACTTGAAGCCTGTGATCGTATAGAAATTAGTTTGGAACAATTCCAACGACTTTAGCTTAGTGAGACTACGATTTGCTGGGCAAATTTTGTGAAAATAACTCCTTAGCAATGCTCCTACATCCACCAAACTGTACCCAAAGTTAATTTGAATTCGGGCGGTGTTTTGTAGCATAATCGGGTGAAAGTTGATAGAAAATTGCATTCTCCTTTAGTTCTGGCCGAGAGGAAATTTGCAAATGAATTGCAGTTAAAGTAAGGAGCTCTATATATACTTTTGGGTGGTCGCCGGGGGAGTGCCTCGCGTCTCTCAAAGCGCCAAGGTGCCCCGCGCCTCACGCCTCTCAAGGCGCCAATGGCTTGGTGCCTCGCGCCTCTCAAAGCGCCACTAGCTTGTCGCACCATCAGTTTGGTGTCATACCGCAGCGCGTGCGCGGCCCCTGTGAGGCCTGGCCTCGCTCGACCCGACTTCTGAGGCTTCTTTACATGTCGTACTATCTGTATCTATTTCAAATTCACGCGTACGCCCACAATTCGTTAGGTTTCACGGGGTGTCCCCCCTTTAGAAACATTCGTCCTCCGAATATCGGCTTAGTTTCTATGGAGTTTAACTCTTTTAACTACTCATTCTGGAAAATTTTTGGCCAGAGTCTCCCTTGTAATATGGACTATCGAAAACCTGAAATGTAGAAAATTCAATACAGGAACTTCATATAACACTATAAACTATTTCATAATAAGGCTGGAGTAAACTGAGCAATATATATGTAGCACAAATCATGAAACAACAACTGAATCAATAACTTGCAACCCAATTGCATAATCTTTGGACTAAGAATGCGGAACAAATAAGGGTATCTGGATTTCATTTGATACTTAGCCTCCCAAGTCATCTATTCCCTATTCTTGTTTCTCCACAGTACTTTGACAGAGGAAACGTCTTTTGCGTCCTTAACCTACAAACCTGTCAATCCAATATAGCTCTTTGGAACCTCTTCACAGGTTAATTTCTCGGTGACTTGGACATCCTCAGCGGCACAACTCGGGGCCAGTCCTATGAACTGTGTAGCATTGACACGCGAAAGACCGAATGAACGAATTCCAATTTTGAAGGTAAAATCCCAAACATGACTACTATACTATTATCTGGAGAATTCGATATGACCCCATAAACCTCGAGCTAAGCTTACCCTTTTTGCCAAACCTTGCTACGCCCTTCATTGGCGATACTTTCAAAAACACCCGAGTCATTTACATTGAACTCCATGTTCCTACGCCGTACATCTACGTAAGATTTCACAAAAAATTTGAGTGTCAACAGGTGTTCTCTGATGAGCTTCACTTTCTCCTCGACTTATGAATCATGTCTGGGTTCAATTGCTCTGATTCTCCACTTCGAACCAACCAAC
Organism: Datura stramonium; assembly: GCA_018107945.1. Taxonomy (NCBI): domain Eukaryota; kingdom Viridiplantae; phylum Streptophyta; class Magnoliopsida; order Solanales; family Solanaceae; genus Datura; species Datura stramonium. The sequence goes on from JACEIK010007693.1 coordinate 43,575, forward strand.
TGGAGATATGCACTTCTTCTACCCATATAAGGCTTCGTAGTGCCATTTGGATTGCCTAGTGATAACTATTATTGTAGGCAAACTCAATAAGCGGTAAGTGTTCATCCCAGTTGCCCCCAAAATCCAGCACACATGCGTGTTGTATCCTCTAGCGTTTGAATTGTACATTACGCACTGCATTGTTTGAGGATGAGGCTATACTCAGGTTAACCTGTGTCCCCAGACCTCTCTAAAAGACTTCAGAACCCAGCTGTGAGTTGTGCTCCTCTGTCAAATAATGGACATTGGGACTCCGTGCAATCGGACTATTTCTCTGATATACAGTTCAACATAGTCTTCTTGTTGAAAATTTATCCCTTCTTTGGTAGAAAATGAGTTGATTTCATCTTCTGTCAACAATTACCAGATAAAATCAAATCTGCATCTGGTACGGGGCAGCCTTGTCTAAATCTGTGTTTACTGCCTCCCATTTCCACGTGGGCACTACTATCTCCTGTGTCAACCCGCCGGAGTTTTGGTGAAGCTTTAACCTATTAGTGGTGGGACATTGAGCTACAAATTTTTCTATCTCCTTTTTCATTCCGACCATAGTAGTTCTCTTTTATGTCATGATACATTTGAACTCGGATGAAGGAGTAACAGGAATAATGCACCTCGCCCATGATCTGCTGGAGAAGTCCTATCGCGTTTGGAACCCGAGTGACCCTTATATCTCAAAACCCCGTCTATGGTTACCTTGAAATCTGTTACTCCTCCTCACTGAACCTTATCTCTTAGCTGAACCAGGTTAGGGTCTTCATACTGCCGTGCTTTCACTTCCACAACCAATGATGATACGACCGTATTTTGAATTACTGTTCCACTATCTCCTAAATCTACTATGCCGACAGCCAAGCGGCTAACTGAGTGCTATTCTCGTGCCAGTTCCCTATGTTCGGGCTTCAAATATGCCATACTCCCCATGGATTTATGACTGAGGGAATCTGCTACAACATTGGCTTTCCCTGGATGGTACAAAATATTTACATCATAGTCTTTTAATAATTCTAACCAGCAGCGTTGCCGCAAATTTAGCTCTTTTTTGTGTGAAAATGTATTGAAGGCTCTTTGATTAGTAAAGAAATATCTACATGGACACCATACAGATAGTGCCTCCATATTTTCAAGGCATGAATTACCGCGGCCAACTCCAAGTAGTGGGTGGGGTAGTTCTTCTCATGCTTCCTCAGCGATGCAGGCGTAAGCAATTACTTTACCATGTTGCATCAGTACAAATCCTAACCCGATGCCTGAAGCATCGCAGTAAACTGCGTAACCCTCTGATCCTTCTGGCAAGGCTAATACTGGTGTTGAGGTCCAGTCTATTTTTCATCTTGGAAACTCTGTTAACACGCCTCAATCTAGTGAAATTTGTTTGCTTTCTGAGTTAGCTTGGTCAAGGGCACTGCTAAAGTAAAATCCTTCCACGAAGACAGCACGTAATGCCCGGCTAGCAGGAAACTGCTCCTCAGTCAGTGGTAGGTCTAGGCCGTATTTTTACTACTTCAATCTTAACGAGATCTACTGTATGCGAGCATCCAGCATAATGTGATCCGGAAAAGCTACTGAATTTAGCCAAAATTCACATTTAGAAAACTTCACATATAGCTGGCGATTCCTGAGAGTCTGGAGCACTGTTTGTAGGTGATCCCGGTGATCTGCCTCTGGTGGGAATATGCGGAATATCATCAATAAATACTATCACAAATAGGCGAGATACGGCCTGAAGATGCTGTTCATCAAATCCATGAACACTGCTGGAGCATTCGTCAGCCCGAAGGACATGACTAGAAATTCAAAGTGGCCATACCTGGTCCTGAAAGAAGGTTTTGGAATATCTTTTCTCGGGCGAACTGATGATATCTTGACCTTAAGTCAATTTTTGAAATGCCTTACCCCTTGTAATTAGTCAAACAGGTCGTCTATTCTGGGAAACGGGTACTTATTCTTGATAGTAACTTTATTTAGCTGCCGGTAATCTATACACATACAGAGGGAGCCATCCTTCTTTCTCACGAATAGGACTGGCACTCCCATGGTAGTAATCGACCTGATGAAGCCATATCTTAACAGATCTTTCAACTGTTCCTTCAATTCTCTGAGCTTAGTAAGGGCCATTCGGTACAATTGAAAGATCTATTAGATAAGGGATCCTATTAATAGATATAGGCTGAGTACCTGGTAATAAATCAATTTATGCAAATCTATCTCCTGTTCTAGGGAATACCACGTAGTTCATGCAGAGATACATCTGGGAAATTCATTGACTACTGGAATGGACTGGAGAGTCGGAGATTCTTCTTGAACATCACAGACCCTGATAATATGATAAATACACCCTTTCGCTATCAATTTTCCTTGCCCGAAGATAGGAAATAAACCTACCTTTTAGTGTGGATGCATTACCTTTCCACTCCGTACAACCTCCCTGGAAAGTGGAATCGAGCAGTCTTGGTCCAACATTCTACATTAGTATAACATGGCGCTAGCCAATCCATACCCCATAATTTCATAAAAATCAATCATTTCTAGTTCTATCAAATTTGCTAAAGTCCGACGACCAACAACCTCTCATGTGCATCCCGGTGGGCCCTCTGGGCTATGATAGAGTCACCAACGAGGTGTAGACACTGAAAAAGGTTGCTGAAGCAATTTTGGCGTAATACCAAACTTCCGGGCTACTAATGGTGTTGCATGAACCCAAGGTGAATCCTGGATCTATCAGTACATAAAAATAGAATAAGAGCAAATGTCCAGCATACCTGTCACCCATCCAGCTGATGACTCGACTCCCAGTCGTCCGGTAAGCATAGAGCGTCTGGACCGGTACCTAATCCTGAGGACCCTGGCCTGCCTCGGCCTCTGCCGGCTGGAGCTGAGGGCCTACGCCCTGCTGGAGATGCTGGGGCATGTGACCCTACTGAAGATCTATCCTACTGGTCGATCACTCTCACCTTTGGGTTTGGACAATCTCTCATCTAATGCCCCTCCTGCCCAAAGCTATAACATGCTGTGGAACCACACCTGCATGCCCTAGAGTGACATCGGCTGCAGATAGGGAAAAAGCGGCTGTCTAAATCTACTCTGCTCCACTCCTCTCTGCTGTTGTGAACCTGCTGATCGTGAGCTCTGCGGCCCAGGCCCGGCGGCCCCGACAGCCAGACCTACTCCTGCTGCTTATTTGTGGAGGTGGGGGTGTAGGTGGTCTGTCTGATAATCGTGGCCTGGGTACACCCTGAAATTCTACTTGCATGTCACTAGGTCTAGCCCAATGGTACTGCTCCTTGATTTGCCTTATCTCCCGTTATCTTTGTTGGATCCCTTCAATATTGAGCAAAAAGCCTGAACACGGGCAATATCCATATCCTCCCACAGAGTGGCCGTAATGCAAGTCTCCACATATTCTGGATTCAGCCCCATAATAAATCCGTGCACCTAGCCGGCACATGGTATCTGCAAAAGTTGGTGCATATCGGGCCCGAAAGTGGAACCTCATAACGTTCTCCCGGACCTCATCGACCCCCTGCTCTAAATGCGAAACTAATCAACCCGGGCCTGTCGAATTTCCAGTGGCAGGTAGTGATCCAGAAAAGCCTCTGAAGCTGGGCCAAGTCATAGGGAAACACCTCTCCCCCTCAGGACATTTCCCAACTCTTGTACGCCACAGCACTACAATGTCCGTAGTTGGAATGCTGCTAACTCAATGACTACGCAGGTGTGGCATACATCACCTTGAAAATCCGGCTTGCATCGATCCAAGGAGTCGAGGGTCCTCCGCCCGATCCGTACCTATCAACTGTGGGGGACTCAGTGCCAAAAACTCCTGACCCTCGAACTACCGGGTCCTCCTGAGGACTCTGCAACCACCAGGGGCCACTCGCTGACATTGTGCAGCCATCATACGAGGTAGCATAACAACAACACTCCTAACCTCCTGATACGATGGTACCGGTATAGAGACTGCTGGAGATGGTGCCGTCACATTTTACCCTCCGAGCGGCTCCTGACATGGTGGAGAGTGCTGGGGGAGACCGAGATGAAATCTCCTTGTCGCCCTCAGATCGGGCTGACTCTGGCTGAGGCACCCTGCTAATTGCCCTCTCTGGTACAACATCCAATCTCCTGCCAGTCGTAGGGTGTCGCGAGTCTGCCATTTCTCTTTAAATAAAAGAATATGGTAAGCTTAGGGACTCAACCCTATAATGTACATCTCTATAGCACGACTGGATAAGAAGAAAGAGTAACCATCCTATCATGCTTCACCAACCTCCTACCTATAGAATATGGTGCACAACACATCCATAGACAAGACTCTACTTACTTCGGCTTGCAGATTCTCTAGGATACGACTTGCTCTAATACCAAGTTTGTCACACCCCGCATAGGAGGCACGACGGGCACCTGGTGCTACTAGGATCTGAACTGGCTTAACTAGGCCTATGCACTCCCGGTGCAGGCTTACTTCCAAATCAAGAAAACCATGGGCCTATATTTGAGTTTGTAAATACAACCTCCGACCGACAAGGCCTTATAGCCACCTATAAAGAAAAACATCTAACCAGAAATAGGCAGAATCCTATGTGGGCATTAGAGACCACCATGATATCTAGTTATGACTGTAAAGTAACTCTTAGTGCTATGCTAAACTATGGCCGACACAGCCGCTAATCTATCAACTAAACAAGGCCCAACATAGTAACACGTAAACAAAACACATATGGGCCCCACACGGCTAATAACAGCTAACCGCGAGGAAATAGAAACAATCTGCAAGCCTTTAGGAGTAATATGATGGTCGGGATAGGGCCCCAACCTACCCATAAACTGTATTATCAAAAAGGAGTAAACCTTCTGTCTATAAGCTCCGAAAGAAAGGAGCCAGTTACTTATGCTAATCGGGGCTATGAGGGACTGCTCCTCATCTATACATTACTGCGGGCAAATGCAGCACCCAGAAAGCATTAAGTAATATATGTACTGAATATGTAAGGCGATAACTGAACGACTGAAATGAAAGTAGAACGAGGATAACTGGAAGTGAAGGGATAGAGATCATCGCCGAGTAATAGAACTTCTTACTATCTAATTTGAAATAATAACAACAAAACAACAACTTTACTTGGCCCCCCGCCAGGCGAGTACAACAACAAAAATAACCCATGACCCCATAAGCCCGGTGACTACACTTTAGTCTATACCCCTATCAAAAGGTCACACTGGGTCAACTAATAGCTATAGCAATCCTATCGGTACCCTGGGTCTGCAAGGCCAGGCCACTCGGCCTTGGTTTGTGGCTGTGTACGAGTCCCGATTGGAATCTTTGATATCTGCACCGGGCACGAACCGATGGGGGTGTGGCAAGCCAACCATGGCATGAGGACCTGGGTTCGCTCTTGCATCCCTTGCAGACGACATACCACTCCAGTAGAGCGGCATCATCACCCTGGCGGCGTCGGCACAGCTAATAACTCCTGAGGTGGTCATTAGGGCTATACAGGCATAATCCATCCCAAACTAAACATGGAATATGAGTTTCAGCTAATAACAACATCTAATCAAAATAGACATGCTTCTAGCACTGCTACTAGGACTCAAACTACGAGTTTATCATGCTAAGGAAACTAACTTGCCGAAACAATAGCCTTACATACCTACGTAAACTGGAGTGCTCCGATCAGTTGGTGAGTTTTAGGTCCATATTCAACTACTCTTTTAAACTACAATCGTACTGAAGATATGACTAGTTTCAGTACGAAATTCGGCAAAAACGATAACTTTATATATAAATGTAACTATATTTCAACATAACGGAACATGATCAAAAACTCCATAATTTCTCAAAATTCGAAGGGAGAAATGCTTACTTGAGCCTGTGATCGTATAGAAATTAATTTGGAGAAATTTCCAATGACTCTAACTTGGTGAGACTATAATTTGCTGGGCAAATTTTGTGAAAATAACTCTGTGGAAATGCTCCCTGAAGCCTTAAACTTTAATACCCGAAGTTAATTTGAATTCTAGCGGCGTTTCATAGCGTAATCGGGTGAAAGTTGATAGAAAATTGCATTCTCCTTTAGTTTCTGGCCGAGAGGAAGTGCAATGAATTGTAATTAAACTAAAGAGCTATATATATACTTTTGGGCAGTGGCCAGGGGGCGCCCCACGCCTCGCCTCTCAAGGGCCAATGGCCTAGCGCCTCACGCCTCTCAAAGCGCTAGTGGCCTGGCGCGCTGCGTTGGCTGGTGTCCTGCCGGCTAACATGTCATGCTGGCCCTATGCGGCATGGCCTCTCTGGACCCGACTTCTGAGGCTTCATTACACACGTCGCACTCTCTGTATCTATTTCAAATTCACGTACACCCACTATTCATTAGCTTTCACAGGGTGTGTAACAATCAAATTGTAGCCTCTAAGAACGTTCTAAATCTGCACCAAAATCACTACCTCTTTTTTAGCACCTAAGCACATAGTCATCGCATTATTTCCTTAAAACATATGATTCTAGTTGCATATTTCAATCAATCCTGTTTCCACTTCTTGAATACTATATTGATGACTTTATATCTTGGCTCTGGTATATATTCTACTACTTATGGATTACAATAACTCATATCATATCATCCTTCAAATGAAAAATTAGCTATTCCTTGAGACACATACTTCCCTTTAGAGGGCATTATTCACATCAAAATTTCAATAAGGATTTGAATTCATATTTTACTTTAGGCTAAAAATCACGATTTCATCTAAACCTTAGAGTATATCCGTTGAAATAAGAGAATTCAATGCACTAATGGATTTACCACAAGCCCTTGTGTAATGTAACACCCCAAAACTCCGTATGATCAGACCCGAGTAGTGAAACAAAATAAATAGGAAAAAACTACACCAGATCCGCGAGCGAGTCGCCAAGTGACTCGTTATTTCATAAAGACTCGTGCACAAGTGAGTCATTGGGTGCAATGAGGCTATGAAAAGTTGAGTTTCAGAGAGTCTTAACGGGTAGGAAAGTGATCCATTAAGTGTCATGACAGATCATAAAGTAAAGAAAATATCAGGAAGGATTAGAAAGTTGAAAAATGTCTCAGTGGCAATGAGTGGTCTTAATGACCCATTAGTGGACTAACGGATCATTGGATGATCCGTTGGTCTAAAATGAAACCATTTTTCCAACTAAGTTATTAAGAACGTTTTCTTAATTCTTAAGTTCCTAACTCATAAACTGTCGTTTTAAGCTCCTAAAAGGGTGTTTTAAGGGGTTTTATTCATCCTAAACCCTCATTTTACTCCTATCATGCCAAGTTGAAGATCAAAACCCTCTCAAGACTCAAACATCAAGGTCCTCCTTCTCCTCCATGCATCAAACTAGCCAGAATCCCTTCAAGCCCGGTATGTAGAGTTATGAATGAGGGAAAATCCTTCCCACCCTCATGCCCAATTTCATCTCTATCTCATGATTTCAAGTCTCCAAGCATGAATTATTGAAATTCTAGGGTTAGACCCAATTCTCATGAAATCTCTTATGATCCCTTATGAATTTAAGTCTCTTATATGATTAAATTCATAGTTTATCTATATAGATGTGCTTGTTTGTAACAGAATCTCTCAGGATCTATATTTTAAGTTTATGGTGATTTTTCCTAATTATGCATGGTTTGATGAATTTCAAGCTTGTGATCCTATGATTTCAAGTTATGAGGAATTATCAATGTATGAATGAATGTTTACGAATCTTAAACTTATGATTTTTACTTGATTTTGAGTTATGAGTCTTATTCAAGTATGTATGAATTTCATGAAGAATCAAAGTTTATGCATCATGGCCCATTGTGACATTATTTTCATAGCTAGTTCACGTATGTCAAGTATGATTATGATTTTTTGATTTTAAACTAGCTTATACAGTCGAAAATGTGATTTCATGACTATGACCATGTGCATGTTTTTAGAAATATGGTCTGTGCATCGAGTAGCCAGGGGTGCAGGCAAATGCTGGGTCTAAGAACACGTGCACCGTAGTTATTTATTCATGTTCAAGCCCTATAGGGATTCACGGGTAATATCATGCATTAATTGTTTCTTGCGTTAGCAAGCTTGGGACGACTCTACCCCACTTGGAGTGAGATAGTTTTGGGGCATCATGTAAGCTCTATCATAATGGTGGTAGTTATGATGAGTCTTCCTTTGTTCGTTATGTTTTAAGTTATTCATGTTCATGACTTGCGATACTATATTTTATAGAGAATTTTTCCTATTGATTAGTTTATGAGTTCTGTAGTTTCAAGTATGGTAAACTATATTATTTCCCTATTTCAAATCTTAAGTCGTTATACTTCATGTTATGATAAATAACTCATGTTTATGACTATTACACGATTATGATTTAAATATGTGCCCTATTCTCATGTTTCATTTATCCTTTACTTACTATCTTGTTTTACTATTTTACGAATATGTTTTACTTGCTCTATATACTAGTACATTCAAAGTACAGACTTCGCATACTCTGTATACTTTGCTTCATCTCATGATATAAGTTCGGGTAGTGATCTCAGCCTCAACATGAGTTCACTCCCGCTTCAGTCTAGTTCCATCCTAGTTTTGGTGAGTCCTCATGATCCGATGAGGCAGTTTTTGTTAATATCTCTCTTTCTCTTATGTCTTTCAGTATCAAACTTAGTGAACTAGTTGGGGGTGTTGTCCCCATCAGCTCATCGTATGATTAGAGGCTTTTGAGATAGCTATGTATAGATGGTTCAACATTGTTGACATATTGGCTAAGCTTATGCTTTATGATGTGTAGACTTCCACTTATATTGTGTTCATGCTTTATTTTCGCTTAGTTATGCTCGTCATCATGCTATGTATGTGCCAGGGGTTATCTTGGAGCCATTTAATGTTCTAGGTCCCGTGTCTTGGTCCAGGGTCGATGCTCAGGTTGTGACAAACTTGGTATCAGAGCATTAGGTTTTAGAGTGTCTAAAAGGTGTCTAAGCTATGTTAAGTAGAGTTTTTATGGGTGAAGCGGTCCGCACTTATGAGGAAGAGAGGCTACCGACGTTTTAGGAAAACTTCCCTTCCTTTCATGATTCTATATCATGCTATGAAATTCAACTCTCTTTATCCTTCTAACTTATACTATATGTTCTTGCAGAAATATGAATCCTTACTGAGTCAATGGAAGAAAATGATGACGGCATTGGCCATGGGAATGGCAATGAAGACGGGCATCAGCCAGCCCCACCAGCTCCAGCTGATCCCTTGTCGAAATAGGTTTCTCATGCTAAGTTCAGGGCCAGTTTTCAAATGCTAGCATAGGCCATGACAACCCAAGTCAACCAGTAGGCTGTGGCTCATGTGCACATGAATAGGAATGCGGTAGTGGCTAGGGTGCAAGAAGTTCACTGGGTTGAAAACGCCCGAGTTTCATGGTTTGAAAGTGGACGAGGATTCACATGTTTATAGAGATCTGGAAAATTACCCATATTATGGGTGTTACGGGAGAAGAAAGTACAGACTTGGCCTCCTATCAGTTGAAGGGGGTGGCTCATATTTGGTTTGGGCAGTGGAAGAAGGGTCGTGGAGTAGGTGCAACTCTGATTGGTTAGAATGAGTTTGTTATGGCATTCCTGTATAGGTTCTTTCCCCGAGAGTTGAGCGGAAAGGCAGCCGAGTTCGTCAATCTAAAGTAGAATTATATGACTGTTCGGGAGTATGCCACGATTTCACCCAGTTATCCAAATATGCTTTGGAGATGGTTGCCGAGCTGAGGGCTCATATGAGCAAGTTTGTGAACGGGGTCGAAGATGCATTGGTCAAAGGAATGCAGGACCGCTATGCTGATTAGTGACATAGACATCTCCTAATTGATAATTTATGCTCATGGACGTGAGCAAATATGAAGGAGAAGAAAGGAGGCCAAGAGGTTAGGACCGGGGCTTTAGTATTCTAGTAGAGGCCCGGTGGTGGACATCACCCTCAGTCCCATCAGAGGTCATCATCCCCAGCTCCATGATCAAGCAATGTTCTATCCAGACCTCGAGGAAATCAGAGAGGCAGAGCGTAAGGCTCTAGGGGTGGAGCATGAAAGGAGGGCACATTTCCAATTTGCAGGAAGTGTGGTAAGAACCACCCAGGAGGAGAGTGCTTGGTTGGCTCAGATGTTTACTTTGGGTGTGGAAGCCCGGGAATATGTGCAGGGATTATCTTTAGCTAGACGAGGGTGAGGAAGAGGTCCTGCCCCAACCACCACTTCAGCAGCTCCAGCAACTCGATCATCTCAACAGGGCGCCTCTTCTGGGTGTAGCTGGTGGACAGCGCCAGAACAGGTTCATGCTTTTATCCCGTCAAGAACGGGTGCTCACCCGATGTGATCAATGGTATGTTACAGTTTTCTATCTTGATATTTATGCACAATTAGATCCCAGAGCCACATTATCTTTCATAACTCCTTATGTTGCCATTAGTTTCGGTGTCAGTCCCAAAATCTTATCAAAACCCTTCTTAGTCTCTACTCTTATTGGTGAGTCAATTTTAGCTCGACGGGTATACAAAAATTTCCCTATCACGAATCTTCAAAAAATCACCTCAAAGGATCTAGTAGAGTTAGACATGACCAATTTTGATATTATCTTCGGTATGGATTGGTTGTATGCATGCTATGCTTTAGTTAATTATAGAACCTGTTCAATAGAGTTTTGATTTCTGAGTGAACCAGTCCTAGAGTGAAAGGGTAGTTCGGCTATGTCTTATAGGAGCACTGAACCACACCTTAAGGCCTAGAAGATGATCTCCTAGGGTTGTGTTTAACATATAGTTAAGGTCAAGGATTCTACATCTGACACCCCGACTCTTTAGTCAGTTCTGGTTGTATGTGAGTATTTAGAGGTGTTTCCAAATGATCTACTAGGAGTCCCTCCCGAGAGGGAGATTGACTTCAGTATTTGACCTTCTCCCCGATCACGTAGCACATATCCATTCCTCCTTACAATGGCTCTACTGAGCTAAAGGAGTTGAAAAAGTAGGTTAATGATCTCTTATATAAGGGTTTCATCAGGCCTAGTAAGCCCCATGGGATGCTCCAATTCTCTTTTACCAGAAGAAAGATGGTTCTCTCCGAAGTTTTATTGATTATCGCGATTGAACAAGGTCACAATCAGAATAAGTGTCCCTCTCCAGGATTGATGACTTGTTTGACTAGCTTGAGTGTGCTAAGTACTTTTCAAAGATAGACCTCAGATATGACTATCATCAGCTCGAGTTAGGGAGTGACATTTGAAGACAACTTTCAAAACCTCGATATAGTCACTTTGAATTTGTGGTTGTGTCTTTTGGACTAATAAATGCTCCTTGTAGCTTTTATGAATTTGATGAGCAGGGTGTTCAATAAGTATTTGTATATGTTCATTATTGTCTTCTGCCTGATATCCTCATATACTCTCAGGCGAGGAGGATCATGCCGCTCATTTGAGGTAATGTTCTAGACTCTCAAGGATCATCAGTTGTTTGCTAAATTCAACAAGTGTGAGTTTTGGCTATACTCAGTAGCATTCTTGGGTCCTGTGGTGTCTAGTAAAGGTGTGCAGGTAGACTCTCAGATAATAGAGGCAGTGAAGAACTGGCCTAGACTTGTCAGTCTTACTGATATTAAGAGCTTTGGGCTTAATGGCTACTACAAGATGTTTGTAGAGGGATTTTCGTGCATTGCAGCACCTTGACTATGTTGACCTAGAAAAAGGTCAAGTTTTAGTGCTCAGATGCTTGTGAGAAGAGTTTTCAGGAGTTAAAGACTCGACTCACTTCGGCCCCAACATTAACCCCGCTTGAGGGCACATATGGTTTTGTAGTGTACTGTGATGCTTCTCGGATTGGCCTTGGGTATGTGTTGATGCAGTATGATAAGGTTTTTTCTTATGCCTCGAGACAACTTAAGACTCATGAGAAGAATTATCTGACGCATGATCCTGAGTTAGCGGTGGTGGTGTTTGCCTTGAAGATTTAAAGGCACTATTAGTATAGGGTGCATGTGGATGTGTACATGGACCACATGTGTCTTTAGTATGTGCTCAGTTAGAACGACTAGAATTTGCAGCAAAGGAGATGGCTAAAGCTCCCCAAGGACTATAACATGAGTGTCCTTTATCATTCGGGCAAGGCCAATGTAGTGGCGGATGCGTTTAGTAGATTGTCCATGGAGTGAAGCCTATGGTGAATTGGAGGAAGGAGTTGGTGAAGGATGTCCATAGGCTTTCTCATTTAGGAGTCTGCCTTACAGATTCGACGGATGGTGGTATTTATTATTCAGAATGGGTCAGAATCTTCATTGGTGATGAAGTAAAGAAAGAAAGGGAAAATGAGGATCCTATCTTAGTGAAGTTGAAGGAAGCTTTCGGATAAAAGTGGAGGTTTTTTTTTTTTTTCTCCCAAGGGGGATGGTGTGCTTTGATATTAGGGTCGATTGTGTGTCTTGGACATGGATGACTTGAGAGATCAGATGTTGAGCGAGGCTCATAGCTCTTAGTCCTCTCTTCATCCAGGCTCCACACCAAGATGTATCGTGATCTATTGGGAAGTATACTGGTGGAATGGCATAAAGAAAGATACAGAATAATTTGTGGCTAAGTGTCCGAATTGCTAATAGGTGTAGGTTGAGCATTAGAGACTTGGGGGTAAGCTCTAGGACATCAGTATTCCTACGTGGAAATGGGAAGAGTTGAACATGGAATTCATTATAGGGTTTCCTCTTACACGCGTAGTACGACTCTATATAGGTGATTATAGACATGTTGACCAGTCACGCACACTGATCAAAACGACTAATTCAATTGAGGATTATTCTAGACTCTACATCTGGGAGTTTGTACGGTTGACTGGAGTTCCTTTGTCCATCATCTTATAAGGAGTTCTCAGTTCACCTCTCAATTTGGAGATCATTTTAGGGCCTTGGTACTCGGGTAAAGCTTAGCACAACTTTTTATTCGTAGACAGATGATCAGGCCAGTAGAAAATTAAGACTCTGGAGGATATGTTGAATGGTAATAGCGATTGATTTCAAGGGTAGTTGGGATTATCACTTGCCTTTCATTGAGTTTGCCTATAAAATCAGTTACCACTCCAACATTCAAATGGCTCCATTTGAGGATTTTATGGGTGGAGATGTAGATTACTTATCAAATGGTTAGAGGTAGGTGAGACTACGTTGATAGGGCCAAATTCAGTACATGAGGCTATAGAGAAGGTTCAGCTTATAAGAGAAAGGCTAGAAAATAGCTCAGAGTCGTCAAAAATCTTATCCGGATGTTAGGAGGAGAGATCTTGAGATTGAGGTCGATGATTGAATGTTTCTGAAGGTGTCTCCTATGAAGGGAATTTTGAGGTTTGGTAAGAAAGGAAGCAATCCCTGATATATTTGGTCCTTATAGGATTCTAAGGTGAGTTGGCAAAGTGGCTTATAGTTGAGCTACCAGCGGAGTTAGCTTTGGTGCATCCATTTTTCCTAATTGTCCTTATTGCAATAGTGCATCGGAGACCCAACCTTAGGTGTTCCGGTGGAGAGCATTGGTGTTAAGGATAGCGCTACCTATGAGAGGTTCCAGTTGAGATCATGATTGTAAGACTACTTAAGTTGAGGAACAAGGAGGTAGCTTCAGTAAAGGTTTTATTGGAGAAATCAGCTTGTTGAGAGACTCACGTGGGAAGATGAAGTACATATGATGGTTAGATACCCATATCTTTTCTCTTCATTTCGAGTTCCAACATGAGGTACTAGTTTTTCCTTGGTACTTTATTCAAGTTTCCTATCACATTCATGTATCTGAGTTCCTTTCATGTCATAATATACATGTACCTCAGTGCGGAGTCAGTCACTTCATAAATTTTCAGCTATAGTTACTCAGGTTTTGGGTTTGCGGTTCCTTCCCTATCCTTCCCGAGTATGATAAATGTACATTCCGAGGATGAATGTTCCCAAGGGGAAGATAATGAAATACCCAAAGTCCTTAAATCATATTTGAGGACTGAAACGGAGAAAATAGGAAAAACTACACTAGATCACAGAACAAGTCATCAAGTGACTCATTAGTTCACTTAACAACTCGTTAATTGAGTCGTTGGATGCGATGAGGCTGTGAAAAGTTGAGTTTAAGAGAGTCTTAACAAGTGGTGAAGCTATCTGTTAAGTGTCATGATGAATCATTAAGTGGAAGCGTCAGGAAGGAATAGAAAGTTGGAAATTGTTTCCAGTAGCAACTTGTAGTCTTGACAACCCCGTTAAGTGGACTAACGGATCATTGGGTGATCCTTAGGTCTGACAGAGCCCACTTTTTAGTCGAGTTAATCAGGTTTTCATAATTCCGAATCCTAACTCTAAACTAAGTTATTTTAAGCTCCTAAAAGGGTGGTTTAAGGGGTTTTATTCATCCTAAACCCTCATTTCACTCATAAAACTCCAAGTTGAATATCAAAACCCTCTGAAGCCTCAAGCATCAAGGTCCTCCTTCTCCTCCAATTTTTTTGGGCGTCAAACCCTAGCAAGAATCTTATCAAGCCCAGGTATGTAGAGTCATGAATGGGGAAAATCCTTCCACCCTCATGCCCATTTTCATCTCTATCTCATGATTTCAAGTCTCGAAGCATGAATTATTGAAATTCCAGGGTTATACCCAATTCTCATGAAATCTCTTATGATCCTTTATGAATTCAAGTCTCTTATGATTAAATTCATGATTTATCATTATGATTACTTGTTTTATACTAGAATATCTATGGATCTATATTTTTCAAGTTTATGGTGATTTTTTCCCAATTATGCATGATTTTATGAATTTCAAGCTTAAGAGCCTATGATTTCAAGTTATGAGGAATAATCAATGTATGTATGAATGTTTATGAATCTTAAACTTATGATTTTTATGATTTCAAGTTATGAGGTCTTATTCAAGCATGTATGAACTTTAAGAAGAATCAGGTTTATGTATCATGGCCAATTGTGGCATTATTTTTCATGGCTAGTTCACATATCAAATTATGATTATGATTTCCTTGATTTTAAACTAGCCCATGAAATATCAAGTATGTTTCATGATGATGACTATGAGCCATGTGCATGTTTTTGGGAGTAGTGTCTAGTACCGAGTAGGCTAGAGGTTCGAGGCAAACCTCGAGTCTGAGAACTATGTGCCACCGTAGGTATTTATTCATTTTCAAGCCCTACAGGGATTTACAAGTGATATCATGCCTTAATCGTTCCTTGCCTTGGCAAGCTTGAGACAACTTTGCCCACTTGAGCAAGATAGTTAGGGCATCATGTAAGCTTTATCATGATGGTGGCGGTTATGATGAGTCTTCCATTGTTCCTCATGTTTTAAGTAATTCATGTTGCATGATTATAATACTATGTTTTATAGAGAATTTGACCTATTGATTAGTTTATGAGCTTTCACATATGATTTCAAGTATGATAAACTATATGATTCGTACTTTCAAACCTTGAGTTATTATACTTCATCTTATGATAAATAACTCATGTTCGTGCCTATTACACGATCATGATTTCAACATGTTCCCTATTCTCATGTTCCATTTTAGCCTTTACGCACGCCCTTGTTTTACTGTTTTATGAGTATGTTTTACTTTCTCTACATACTCAATATATTCAAAATATTGACCGCATACTCTATGTTATATCGTCTCATGATATAGGTTCGGGTTATCAATCTCAACCCCAAAATTAGTTCGCTCCTGCTTTAGTCCAGTTCCATCCCAATTTTGGTGAGCCCTCATGATTCGAGGCAATAGTTTTGTTCATGTCTCTCTTTCTCTTATGTCTTTCAGTTTCAGACTTAGCGAGCTAGTTGGGATATTGTCCATTGGCTCATCATATGATTAGAGGCTTTTCAGATAGCTTTATGTATAGATGGTTCAACATTGTTCACTTATCTATGGTTATACTTTATTATGTGCAGACTTTAGCTTATTATTTGTGTTTATATTTTTATTTCCATAGTTATGCTCGTAATCATGCTATGTATGTGCCAGAGGTTATCTTGGAGTCATTTGTGATTCTAGGTCCTGTGTCTTATTCCGGGGTCGACGCTCGGGTCATGACATGCGATCTCTTCCATCTTTGATGAGTCCATCTAAAAAAGTATCGCATAGACAAAAACTTCAGCTTTATTACTCCTATTACTTTGAAGGTGAGACATAGTCGGCAGAATGGAAGTAACGCAAGAATCAAAATTAGTTTCTTATTGTATAGCTTTGCTGCACAATCCCTAGTGTAAGAAGAGTAGGAAACTTTTCTTAAATGTTTGTTGTGTCCCTAGTTTATAGATGGGCCCTCACAACGATAAACAAGACTCTACTGATACGACTTCATAAACCCTCTAGGACACTTGAATCTAGTGCTCTACGATGCCAAGTTTTCATGCCTGACCCTAGTCCTAGGTGTAACCAACACTCAAAGTCATTGCTAACCCAAGAGAACCTCATAACATTGTGTACATCCTTGAGCAAACCTCTAATCATAAGGAAATATGGATAGACTTAAGCTATTGAAATTAAAATTACTCAAATTATAAAAAAGAGTTGCCAAGATTTGACATTAACATGAATAGTAATCTATGAAGCCTTTAACATGATGGAGTAAATGTTTTATTGGGACAAGACACCCGTCTTTACCTCTAAAATAAACATCTAATAAATTTGAATAAAAACAAAGCTGAAAACAAGTTAGGCTCACCAATGGCTGAATAAAAGAAATGCTAGCATACAACTTGATCGTCAGTATGAGTGCTTGAGTCTGCAATATAAAATAATGCAGTGCCCCTGGCAAAAGGGACGTGATTACATAGAATCTTACTGTATGTGAAATGGATGAATGAAATATAAACATAGCTGATAAAAGAAAGGACAACCAAAATTATAAACATGGTATGAAGGAAATCAAGAATATGAAATCAGTAGGTTGACCTTTTAACAATCATAATTTTTTCATCCTTATTCATTATTTTCATTGTGGGAGGTTCTTACTTTAACCAATATAAACCACTATGTAAATATGAAGTCGATCAGCTAAGCCATCTCAAACCTTCTTTGGGGTATGAGACATACATATCAAAGTTTTCTATCAAGGATCCATATCAGCCCATACCGGGGGCATTTAGGAGTCACCTAAACCAACAAAAATGATCCAACATCCTATGTTGGCATACGTAGTGTTAAGCATTGTTCGGATGTTTGTCACGCAAGTGCACGTGGTTGAACAAATGATGTGTGTGGAATGAAACCCAGTATCGATCGAGGCCCGAGCTAAGGTACTAATTAACTTAAGTGTTAATGAACTATATCTTTAAGAATGCAGACAACCAAATAAAATAATATTTTGAGAGTTAGTTTCCTAATCAATACGAATCTAAGACAAAATTATAAAGTGAGTCTGAACAATAGTAATGAGAAAGCTGAGGTTAAAACGAACATGTAGGGAATTAATTTATCAATACAATTCGGTTAATCTTCCTTTGGTTGCTAGTCAACAATTAGTGCCTATGGATTGAAACTTTCGACTCCTATCCAATTTACGAATCATGAACCTTTAATCTACATTTCTATGATAAAAGAATTTCATGTTCTAGCCATACATTCCCGATTCCTTAATTGACTAATAATACTTTCAGATATCATTTATTTTGAATGTAAATCAATTCTCAATTTACCAAGCTAAGAAGAGATCATATCCTACCAATTCACATCTTTCCAATTTCTTTCCTTTTCAAAATCAAAATTGAATTTTTAGATATACATTAACATTGGCCAAACATTAATGCAGTAAGAACAAGAATTGATAAACGCCATTGAAGAAAAGCTGAAAACTGAAATGATCAACAATTACATTCCACTACAATTGTTCTTAACCTCGGCAAGAAGTGAATTTAGCCACTCATTTGTGGATTAAACATCATCAAATAAGTAGAAATCATACAAACAATTGAGATAAAAGAGAAAGAGATGAAGAACCTAGAATTTTCATCCACTCAACTGCCTGTAACCCACGTTCTTGCTCAACAAAGTTAGAATGTTTAAAATAAAACCTAAGTGTGCTATTTATACTATTGAGAATTTTTTCCCGGAATAACAAGCAACGTGGCACGGGTGTATCATGGAGCACTCCCTCCATGCCACGGGGTATCACGGACCCTCTCTGGAATTTGGCTCCTCAGAAATTTCACCTCACCATGCCACGGCTTGCATCATGGAGCCTGGCCAACGTGCCACGGTGCTATCGCGCACCTACACTGGAAATTGATGTCCCAGGCTTGGCCACTCAGCGTGACATGGAGTGCATCGCGTAGCACTGCTTCCGTGTCACGGAGGTAACACCCCGAGCCTTCACTGAAAACTGCCAAAATTAAATCACCTGAGGCAGAATGCCTCCCGATGGCAACGTGACACGGCTCAATCGCGGAGCCCTTATTTTGCTGCTTTTCCTTGACCTTTTCCACTCCTTGTTTCCAAGTCCATTCCCGATTTTTACCAATATTTATCTTAGCTTCCCAAAATTCCATTTTACCTGCAAAACAACACTAATCATGTTGGTTAGTATAAATTCACATTTTAACTAAAATCACATGAGAATGTACACATAACGATCGATAAACAAGACGAAATGAAGCATTTGCGTATCACTTGGGCATGCAATTCTTCCCAAGATCACTTACCCCACACTTAAACCTTGTTCGTCCTCGAACAATACCATCACACCTCATGCAATTGAACCCACGCATAGCTACTTTGGCTCAAACAATTCAAGCTACGGCTATACCGATTATTTAATATAGCAAATCATCAAGAAAACATGCATGGTCTCCTCAATACAATAACATACACCACATTAAGACCTCCTAAACTCAAGAATCAATTCTCGATCTTGGAAAACTCATGCAAATCAGGAGATCAAGACATCCGACACATTTAACTCTCGTCAAGCATGTGCCCTCACAACACAAGAGAATTTCCCCATTTGCAATCATATGATTTCCAAAGCATTACATGTAGGGGTATATGAACACGATTTCTCTCTCTCACCCAAAGAATTCACATGCATCATGTCATGAACCTTAGGCTTGCCTCTAGTGTATTACTCCACTAATATAAGGACGCGTGATGTAAGATCGTAGGACTTAACGGGTTGTAATGTAAGCTAAGGAACTAGTAAATACTGGGCTAGCCAATAATAGCAACTAGCTTCCCTAAGCAATTTTCAATACATCCCACCATCATTATAGGCATTGTTTCTTCCTTCATCCTCTCATTCTTGAAAGTTTTCTTTGTTTTTGTTCCCATTTCTTTAAGCACGCTCGACTTAATAACAAAGATTAGTTATACATCTTTATTTTATTTAATTTCGAAAGTGCACCTTTGACCTTATCTTTAACTTTCACCACTTCCGCTTTTCCTTCCGTTTCACAATTCTCACTCCTTTACACTGTGGAAAATTATTTTTCTTGAGCGCTTAAGAGTTTTGGATCAAATTCACGGATAATGAAAATAAGGGATTAAGCTCGGTTTGTACCTCTTCAAAGAAAGAAAAGAAGAATAGGCTAAAAAGGCTCAATGGGCTAACTAGGATGTACATTCAAGGTTGGTATGATAATGGAAAAACTTTCGGTTTAATCAAAGAAATGCCTACATCCTTTCCTACAATACACATCCCTTCATTTCATTTAGTACACCCAGGAAAGTTCTAGACACTTCACAGCTATGGAATAATCGAAACCTCACCTCACTCATTGCACATACTCAACTCAAGATATATTCCCCAGACTCTTCAATAAACTGAGTACAAGAATTTACTATTAAGCCTCCGATCACCGAATCAGACTCTATGGCCTAGGTATCTCAACATGTTTACACATTTGCATGCTTTCATACGAATCACCTTTGCATCATAATATCATGTACAACACGTAACAAATTGAACCATGAAGTAGCGACACGTTTGAAACAAGCAAAAGAAGAAAATAAAAGAAAAAAACTACTCCTATCGACTATATTTCCTTAAGACGGTCGTCATCCATCCATCATAGGGAACGGTTACTATTTTATGACTTCGGTTCAAGTAGGACAATTCTCGGTAAAAGCACCAAAACAAAAGCGAAACCCAATCATAAAAAAATTCAACAACAAAAATTTTAAAAATTTTGATAGAAACAAAAATATTTACACAACAACCCAATCAACCAACAGCAGCTCAACACAACACACAACAGCTTAACATTCATTACAACGCAGTACATTACGGACACCACACAAGTCACGGGGTCACATTTTCACAGGCACAACAACACAAAACATAAACATGAACAAAATAAAGCAACTGCCACCTAACTTCTCCCCACCCCACCACTTAAACCCCACACTTAAACCGAACACTGTCCCCAGTGTTCACATAATTTCAACATATCACAAAGGTAGGTGGTGAAACTCCCTGATCAATTGAAGTATTCAACTTTTTCATCAGGTGCCGTTGCCTCGTCTCCCATGAAGCCTTCTCGGTTAATAGAATTGCTCCCCTTTCATTACATAGCATGATTTACTTAAAATCGTGTTTAAGCAACCAAGCTTATCATCATAAGTCATCGTCATATTAGAATCATAGTTTATCATTGTCATAAACCCTTTAAATTCATATTTCATCATGTAATAATAATTATTCATAAAAATCATTAAAACTTCTCTTTTAGAGGAAAAATCATAATTTATAAAGTCATTGAAATTTCTTTTGTAGAGGAAAAGTCATAGTTCAAAAAATCATTGAAAGTTTTCATAAGAGAATTTGTGGAACTTATAGAAAGATAAAGAAGGATCATAAACATAAATAGGAATGCATGGAGTAATCAAGGATCGTCATAAAATGTATGTAGGAACTCATAGGAATTCAGGAAGGAATAATCATAGACATATCATGCTTAACCTTATCCCTAACAATTCAAGAAGAAGGAGAATTTTATAAGCAAATCCTTAAGAGGAATCATCAATCTCCGATTTTACAGGAAAATCATATCTTTCATGCTTCCATAATTTTATACAGAAAATTATAAAGTTCTAGCAATAGAGGTACTACAAAGGATGAGAAATATCATATGGAAGTCTTTAATTTCATAAGAATCAATAAGATCAAGGAATAAGGTTTTCATCATAACTCTAATTCATACATGGAGGAAAATATCATAAACATGAAAAACGTACCGTGGAAAATAACAATGAGATTTCCACACATAGAGATAGCTTTACATACATTTAAACGCTTCAAATGCTGAAGAAGAATTTGATCTTGGAAGGAGAAGGACCACAAGAACCTTGGAGATGAATTCTCTCGGAAACCTAGGTTTTGACCATAGATTATTTCTTAGGATACATAATCAATTGTTACAGTCACTTAAATATCATGAGAGTATGATTACCTTGATGTGAGGAGGTAGGTTCTCTTTGATAGATGGTGGGTCTTGCTAAAAATCAAGTCTTGAACCCTAGAAGTGAGTTCTTGATTCTTGCTAGAAATAGGAAGGTGATTTTGATATTAGAATCATGAAGATATTCATGGATTTATGTTTTAAGATCTTGGAGAATACTTACCTAGCATTAGGAGAATTGAAGAGAGCTCTAGGAATCAATAGGGTTGATCTAGAGGTGGAAAAATAACAAAAGATGAACCGTCCTTCTGTTTTATGGGCCATTGTTCTACCCATCGAAATCTGATAGTGCTCTACTAAAATGCCCATACATTTTACTCTGGGTTTGAATTAACAAACGATTAGTGGCATTGGAAAGAATACTAAAAAACCTTTAATTTGATAAAGTCACGGGACACCTAAATCTTCATTTAATGGAAGAAATTTTCTTTTGAAGTTGACCCTTATAGGAACTTATACAAAACTCAATTGGTTGGAAGGCTCTCAACTCAACTTTATGCTAGAGGTTCCTTATGACCTTAACTCGTATCGAATGCACTTCCCACAATTAAGAATTGATATTAACACCTAGATTCAATAAAAATTCGTCGAGTTCGGTTCTATCACGCTTTTTGGCCAATAATTGGCCAGGAACTAACCATCCTTTTGATTGACGGTTTATTCTTTGGACCGTCTAAAATGTTCAGAGACTCAACATGAAAAATTGCATCGAACGATGGGCCATCCTTTTGATTGATGGTCTGTTCTTTGGATCGTCAAAAATATTTAGACTTATCACATTTTGATCCTCAATCGATGATGGAATATGACAGCCTGTGCTTCCAATGCACGGTCCGTACATTCACTCTTCATTTTTTATGCAGTTATTTTCGAAAACTCTTCACTTCCATAACGTCCCACTTTTGATCACTTCTTTCTTAGAAAAAGGACTTCACTCACCATGATCATCCTTCCAAATACTTAATAGTCATCAAAATTTTTTTGTGTCGGCTTCACCTACATACATAGAACCGTTCTAATCTTAGTACGATGGTACTAGGTGTTACATCTATTACATCTATATTTACATATCTCTATCTGTATTTCTACATCTTTTAAGGTGTCAATGATTGTATTTGTTGTATCCATATGTGTATTTAGATCATATTCTATATTTTCATCTCTCTCTCTTTATCTCTCTATTTCTATATTTTTTGAGGTGTTAAACAACCATATTTGTTATATTCATATGTCTAAATTTTTTGAGGTGTCAGACGACTGTTGTTTTCATACGTGCATTTAGACAGCTTCTATATTTCCACCTCCCTCTTCCTCTATATTTCTATATTTTTTTAGGTGTCGACCGACCGTATTTACTGTATTGATATGTGTATTTAGGTTGTATCGATAAATACAGATTGTATTAACGAATACGATATATGTTTATGTAAAGATACAATCAACAAATCTCTAATTGCACTTGTATGCATTTACTTTTATATCACTGGTATTCATTCATTCTACTTGTATTCATACGCGCATCTAGGCTGTATCGACGAATATAGTTTGTGTGCATACAAAAATACAAACAATAAAAAATAAAAGGGACTGTATTCATTTACTCTTGTATCACTTATATTCATCCGTTCTTGTTTCACTTGTATTCATACATGCATTTAGATTGTATTCATCACTCTAGTATCACTTGTATCCACTCGCCCTTATATTACTCGTATTCATTCGCTCTAATTTCACTTGCATTCATATGCACATTTATGTTGTATCTATCCGCTCTAATTTAGATTGTATTTAGTCACTCTTGTATCTCAGATACAACCTTATATATTTGTGATGTATCTCACATACAACCTTTAGAAATTTGTGACATATTGATAATGTCCAAATTCACTCCTCTTGACGAGAGAGTGTAAACGGTCGTTGACAAAACAAATATACCATGCAGGTGTCAGGGTCGAATCCCACAGGGAATGTGAGTTGATCACACAAGAGTTGTCCATTAAATTGAAGTAATTTGCATCAATGATTCAAAATCAATGAAGTAAAAATTGTGTAAAATGCAATTTGTTAATTAATAGAGGAATTCTATCACAAAAATAGAGGTAAAGCATAGAAAACACCAAACGAGAAATGACTAGGGGTGTGATATTGATAGGGGTGTTATTAAATTGGGATTGCTAAAAGCTCCTAGAATTACTGAATAGTATAAGTAGAAATAGTCAAGGTAGCATCCTAAGTTTATAAACCAATTAGATGCATTTATAGGTCATATCTTTGTAGCAACTGAAATCTTTTGCATAAACAAAAAAACAAATATTATTCTAAGTTGTAAAGAAAAATAGACAAAAAAGATATGGATAAATAGAAGGATAAAAGAAAGAGAAAAAAGAATACCAATGATATAAAATTCCAATATGTAAGGTCTATGAGTAATCTCATAAAAGGTAATGCATCAATACACATTCATACCATAATAAAAAGAATCTTATTATAGAAATAGAACAAAAAATCAAGAGCCTCGGGTTTTCTCAAACCCCAAAGTTCATTTCACAACAACCACATCAACTTAGCTAAGAATTAACTATTTCTAGCTTAGATTCTCAATGGGTATATGATAATTGTTTTTGGCTATGTCTAGCCCTAACCCACGTGATCAACACCCAATTACCCATTAGTTTTTCCTCACCCATACTTCAAATTCCTTTTTCAAGCAAAATTGAAGTAAATTCAACCCACATTTGCAATTATGAGTATTTAGATTAAAACCGAGAGGAAATATTAAAATTATACTAATAGAGTAAATCTAAGATCAAATACACAATACCTGATTCAAATCAACCTCAATAATTCACACACCTCTAGAAAGAAATTTTGCTACTCATGGAAGTAGAAAAAGACATTGCATTCAATAAAAATTCAATATCCATTCACAACTTGAGTAAGAAAATTTCAGCAAGAGTTTGAGCTCCAATGGAGTTTCTATCTTGTAGAGGAAGAAAAAGATTGTTTCTCTCTCTACCTCTCTCTACAATGCTAATAGAATAATGAAAATCTGATATGAAAATTCTGGAATGTTCAGTTCCTTTTTGAGAAGTACAAAGATAGGGTACCGATCTGCTCCTCTTTTCCTGTTCTTAACATTTTTACCCCTTTCTAGAGAGCTTCACTTGCGATTCACCTTGGTTCGCTAGTGCTTGTCCGTGGGCCACCAGTCAGTCACATCTAAAGGACAGTGAGATCGTGAGAGCTTGGGTATTGGCACTGGCAGTTTGCTGGTGTTGATCCGCGGACCGTTGGTCGGTCATAACTGATGGCCAATAAGTTCTTGATCACTTCGGCGTTGACACCAATAGTTCGCTGGTGCTGATCCGCGGTCCACCGGTCTCCATCCTTCCTCAGCACAGTAGACAATCACAATCAACTGACATTTCACCTGTGTCCTCTGGTGGAGCGCCGATCCTTAACTCTATTTTCCATGATTTTTTCTTAATTTCATGATTTTCCAATTCAAGTTAGGTACCTACAAATATCAATGAAAAAGGGTATAATATCCACCTAAATTACTTGAAAACTAAGCAAAAACTCATGTTTAAGAGCCTACTGAGTTGGTAAATTACCAACTCATCAAACCCCCAAACTTGAACCATTGCTTGTCCTCAAGTAAAGCAATTCTTGTCATTCGAGCAAGTGAAACAACATGTCCTCTATGAATGTATGCACTAAGGACCAATGAGCCTAAGACAACCCAAAAAGGCTCACCAACTCAAGGAAAAAGAGAAATGACTCCCCCCAAAACGTGAGAAAGTTTCAAGAGGTAACCACAATGAATAGGCATGATTTACATCTGCTTTCATTTTTCAAAACAAGGGCATGGTTTATCACCATAAGCATACATAGCATCTCAAATTATTAGAAATTCACATTCAAAGCTTTCCTTGAAGCTCATAACACTAATGTCCCGATCACTTGTTTGCACCAATGCAAGTATGTTATAAAAGGAGGTGATGCCACTCATAAGAAGAGAGAATCCCATTTTTTATCATCAAATAATGCACACACAAGGGATTATAAAATAATACAGTAACACTCACTTTCCCAAAGAAATTCTCCATGCACACACTCGACCCATAGGCTTTCCCTTCGTGTGACTCGCCACTAATGTAGAGTTGCTACACTCAGAATCAATTAGGACTTGGGGGTCATAATAAAGGCTAGGGGTATAGGTAGGACAATTATTTAGCTCTAGTTACTAGAACCTCCCTAATGGCCCTTTTTGAACACTTTTAACATCCCATCATACTCTTTAGATCACTCCCCCTTATCTTTTCTTTTTCTCCATCTTCATCTTTGTTACTCAAAAGCCACCCTTATAACTCCTATGGTTTTCACATTTAGCCTCATTTAAGCAAGGGGTAGCACCTTTCACTATTCTCTCTCTCTTTTAATGATTCTAGGTTTCTCAACATATCATTTCATTCATTTTTATCATAATTTGGTGCTACCTCCCATTAATGGTCATCACATTTCTCCCCTTTTTGCGAAACCCAAACTTTGGTTTTTTGCCTCGTTTTCATTGATTTCCTTATCTCTCCGCATTTCTTTGGCTTCAATCCCCCCTTTTCATTCATTCATCACAAAAAGAAGCAATTAGAGAGGATGGGTTCCAAAAGATAGAATTACAAGGGGACATTGGCTTGTAATGTGGTTCCTAATAAAAAAGGGTCAAAAGCTCAACATTGGCTAGCAAAGGAAGATGTTTAGGGAGGTCATTTTGGGTGAAGTGACTAGCAATAGAAAGCCTAAAATCATGTTCTAAGTGCAACTACCTCTATGATTTCACCTTGAATCACACTTAGGACAAGTTCTAGACAAACGTATATGCATGGGAATTGTTCAATCAGCCTCACCACACAAGGCATCACACTCCAAGAAGTTCATATAGTACATTACCACAACTAGATTATGATTTTACGACCATTAAGCATGTGAATAAAAAAGCCAAACAAGGAATGTGCAATCTATGACAACAGAGTGCTACAATTTTCATTTCTAATGCCCAATTTCTTTAAAACTCATTTTTCATGCCATAAAATATTTTTGGTGGTATCCTTCAAAAACAATTTCACAAGACTCAAAGACATGACATTTCCCTTAAGAAAGTCATCTTTCAATCTATTATTGAGAAATGTCACCCAGTTCGGCAATAGAAAAAGAAAGGAAAAAGAAACTGCTCCTCGGGAATAACCCGTTGTATAAATAAAACCCTTGGAGTTTATTCACTACCTACTATTTAAAAAGGTGACAATCAAACTTGCACTAACAATTCAAAGGTAATATTTCATTTTAGTTCATCCATTCCAAGCCTGATAAAGGCTCAACAACCATTCAATCACATATTAACCGGAAAGCACACGAGAGACACATCTATTCCGAGCCCAAAAAAGGCTCAACAACCATTCAATCACATATTAACTGAAAAGCACACGAGAGACAAACTCATCCCCATTAGCTGAAAGAATATATTGCCCCCTATGTAAAAGGGAAGAGTAACAAGTTCAAGAGGACTCCCTAAAGGATCTAGTGGTCAGCGAGGAATCCATGAGTATGTGGCTTCATTAAAGTGCCATGAAGCAGTTTCAGCTGTAGAAGGAATAAATAGGTCAGGTGGGAGGTCAAATGATTTTCCCGGTCTAGGAACCACCCACTGATTTGGGAGAGTTCTGAGCTCATGATAAGAAGTGGTGTCCACCTCACCGGGTCTCTATAATGGATCTATTTCGCTCATAGTGCTCATCCGATGGGGTGGTGGGCAACTGTGGTATGTCTCTTCATCGGACACGATTTTCGAAGGACTGTCATACCCCATGCACCAATCATCTAGTGGGATCCTGTGATCCTCAGACTGGTCAGTAGGTGCTGTTGGTTTATTCAGGTCACTCTTGCTTGATGACAGAAGTTCCATGTGCCTCACCACTTCACCCCTTATGGTAGTTACTTCATTTTCCAAAACCTCAACCTTAGCACAAAGGTAGCCCAACTTTTCCACTACTAGTTGTACAATCTTTTGATGGCTTGCTAGATCATGGAAAGTATTGCTCTGGCCAATTTCAATAATTAGTTATATGAGCTGGGGCTATTTGTGCTGACTTCAACAGATCTGTTGGTGGAGGGCAGTTGATTATGGATGTTTGAGAAGACCCTTGAGTTGTTCTGGAGAAAATGGAAGATGAAGGACTAGTTCGGTCCACCGTCACTTTGGGTCTCTTTGAAGTAGGAGCATCCTTATCAGTTTTAGTGGCTAGTGTAATTACTCCATCGGCCCTCACAGTTCTGTCCAGTGATCAGAATAGAGGGTATGAGGCTCGTATAAATAACATACTGATGAGGCTAGGATAAGGCAAATAAGTTTCCTTTTATTTGGCTTTCCTTTTGAATTGTCCTGCAATGATTTCCCCCACGTTGACGTGTGTCTGACCCATGATGCAGGCCACAAGGATGGTGATCTTGATGGGGACGTGGGTTATATTCTTGGAAGGGATAATCCGAGAACATACTAAGTTAGTCATATGCGAGCTTCAAACGTCAGATATGGTGGTGAATTATTCCTTAGGAAATAGCCCACCATGGCTAATCTTGAGCAATTATTTCAGCTACCCACTAAAACAGATTCTCTTTATCTTCAACCTTTCTTTTGGACTCTGAACTTGGCCTGATTGGGTCAGCCTAATAGATGGAATTGATTGCCTCTAGGGTGATGGGCACTTCTTTACCCTGTAC